>LNAC01000145.1:3337607-3427077 GCA_002007465.1 Ailurus styani
CCCGAATGTTTATAGCAGCAATGTCCACAATAGCCAAACTATGGAAAGAACCTAGATGTCCATCAACAGATGAATGGATAAAGAAGATGTGGTATATATATACAATGGAATATTATGCAGCTATCAAAAGAAACGAAATCTTGCCATTCGCAACGACATGGATGGAACTGGAGGGTATTATGCTGAGCGAAATAAGTCAATCAGAGAAAGACAATTATCATATGATCTCTCTGATATGAGGAACTTGAGGGGCAGGGTGGGGGGTTGTGGGGGGTAGGGAGGGAAAAATAATGAAACAAGATGGGATGGGGAAGGAGACAAACCATAAGAGACTTCTAATCTCATAAAACAAACTGAGGGTTACTGGGGGGTGGGAGGGTAGGGATAGGGTGGATGGGTTATGGACATTGGGGAGGGTTTGTGCTTTGGTGAATGCTGTGAAAGATGTAAGCCTGATGATTCACAGACCTGTACCCCTTGGGCAAATAATAAAAATAAAATTAAAAAAAAAAAGGGGGGGTGGCTGTAATTCAGTTCTCGTCAATTATTACCATGCAGAATGTGAGCCGTTTTTGCTGACTATTTTAATCTTTCAAGAGAAATCAGATAGGAGTATGTGTGTGTGTGAAATCTCCTGACTTTTCAATGACAATTCAAAAAAATCTTAAAAAGCTGAAAAGGCAAAAAAAGCATGTCTGCCAAGTGGATGGGAGCCTTTGACTTGTACAACCCAAGGCCCAGTTCCAAGTGCTGGAGGTATAGGATCAAGGGGGATGCCCTGTGGGGACTGCAGGGTCTGGAGTGTCCTGTCTGAGTTGTCAGTACTGTATCAAGACCCTAAAATGAACAAATTAGACACTGAACATGTGACACACAACAAAAGTATTTCTCCACACTGTCATTTATCCCTTAAAAATATTACCTCACACTGCCATTAAAAAAGAAAATGAGTACTTACTTGAAAACCACATTAAAGTCATTTTGAGAGATGTGAGATCATAAAATTCTGTTCTAAAAATGGACATATCATGGAACACACATTCATGAGGGTGTCCATCCAGACTTGCCCAAGAATGGGAGTGCTAATAGGAAAGGAGCAGATGGCTACTACTTTTCTGTGATTATTGAAATCAATAGTTAAGGGGGAAAGTCCATTCTACCCTTAAGAAAAAAAAACTAACAGGTAAAATATGAAAATCACACTAATCAGCTCAAAGTAATAGCTATTTTCAGCAATACATTTTTTTCAATTTCAAAATATTTTTATAATATTATTTATATGTATGCATTGAAATAGAGGAATTCAGGCAATTACGCGATATCTCAGTTCCTTATTTTTTTAAGTTTGTTTACTTACTTACTTGTTTATTTATTTTTAAGTAATCTCTACACCCAACGTGGGGCTCAAACTCACAACCCCAGATCAAAAGTTGCACGCTCTACCAACTGAGCCAGCCAAGTGCCCCCATATCCCAGTTCTTGCTTTTACTAACTGCATAACTATGAACAAAAATTTGAATTCAGTTACCAAATGTGTCAAACTAATAATACACATGATTGCTTAAAAAATTAAATTAGTAAATTTAAAGTACCTTGTGTAGAGTAGATGTTAATGTTTGGCTTAATGCTTGTGAAAGTAGTTATTATATATGGACTGACATTATATAAAACAGCAACCCATTTTATGAGGGATTCTGAGGCTACCAATGTTCATTTTTCACTGCTTTACTATCTTATAAGGTATATGATTTCAGCCTGTAATGTTATTGAGCTCCAACCATATTTAAGTTAGCATGTTCAGAATTGTAGAGATCCCAAGAAAATCAACATAGGGTTCTTCCATGAAAGAATATATATTTCGTTCATGTATTTATCCAACCAACATTTAATGAGCACCCACCATGTGCCAGACTCTGTTCTAGATAATGAGGACACAGCTCTGAATAAGATAAAAAGTATTCCAGTTCTCATTGAACTTAAAACATAGCGAAGCTAGTTAAACAATGAACAAATAAGAAAATTTAGTAGTAATAGCTGCTATTAAAAAAAAACACACACAGTGTGCTTCTGTGCTAGAGAGTGATTAGGAGGCTACTTTAGGTTAGGTGGTCAGCCCAGAAAGGCTAGTCTTAAATGACAAAAGAAAGCTGGTCATGCAGAGCTAGTCTGCGGAAGACTGTTCTCTAGGATGGGAACCAGCCTGGCATGTTTGGAGAGCGTTAAGAGGGCACATAGTGGTGAGTCAAATGGCAAAGGGGCGAGCTGTATGAGGTGAAGAAGGAAAAGTCAGCAGGTACATACCATGTAGGGACTCAAAGCCAGAGAAAAGAATGTGAGCTTTTGCAGCAGGGAAAGCAAGTATCCAGCTTTAATACTAAGGAATATTAAATAAGTGCCTGAAAACAAAGTGCTATGGAAATGCAGACCAAGGCTGTTAATTCTGCCTCGAGGGGGGTTGGAAGGCTTCTGGAGAAGTGAAAGTGAACTGAGCCTCAGAGGACAAGCATAACTTAAATTGTAAGTAGGCACCGAAAGACAGAAGGGGATTCTAGGATGGGAAAACTGTAAAACAAAGAATAAAGGCACTTAGTGGTCTGAGATGGTTGGTTGGTGTGGGAACCTAGAGAAATGTGGAGGAAGGTTAAGCCAAAAAGGGAGAATCCTGGGTAGGAAAGAGTCTTTAATCCGAACAGAGGAAAGAGGGCCTGGTCTACAGATAGGAGAAACCATGTAGAATATTGTCAGAGTGAAACCTGAAGCAGGTGGGATAGATTTTTTTTCTTTTTTTAATTTATTTCATAGTGATATGTGCATTAGAGACACTTACAAAATACCTGTGAATTGGTTGGACACCAAGAGCGACTGTGAATCTTCTCTTAGTACTCTATTACTGTTACTTGGGCATGTCTAGTCCCCATAGTCATTTCTGTATTTTAAAATACATTCAGATTTCTCAGAAGGCAATCTGATAATGCAGATTTCCAAGACACACACTCTTTGGTCCAGCGTGTACACCTTTTTTTTTTTTTTAAGTATGCTCTAGGCCCAGGGTGGGGCTCGAACTCATGACCATGCGATCAAGAGTCGCATACTCCACTGACTGAAACAGCCAGGCATCTCTGGTCTAGTATGTACACCTTTAGAAGTTATACAGCCTATAGAAACACTTACACAACTACACATAAATTGTATGTGCAAGGATGTTCAGCACGGATCCAACAGCATGGGTGAGGCATTTATCTGAAGCCTCTAACCTTTCCCAGGGTAAACTGATTGAAAAGTGGTCATTTTTTGGGTGCCTCTGCTGGTTAAACATCTGATTTTGGCTCAGGTCATGATGGCAGGATCCCGGGATAAAGCCCCGCATGGGGCTTCCCCACTTGGCGGGGGTTCTGCCTGTCCCTCTCCTTCTGCCCCTCCCCCCACTCATGATCTGTCTCTCTCTCTCTCTCTCTCTCTCTCTCTCTCTCTCTTGCAAATACATTTTTAAAAATTTTTAAAAAGGAGAAAAGTAGTCATTTCATATATTTGGTGTGTGCTGACTTGGAAGCGTTAACACACTTTTCTTTTTATTGGGAATAACATAAACTCAAATGGCAGTTATACTCTGTAAAACTGAATGCAGCCAACTTCCTGGACACCAAGATGTTCTAAGCAGCATTTTCAATGGGAGCAGGATTCTGTGCCCTGAATTCTAACAAAAAACCTACAAAAAGTGGAAGGCCTCGAATAAACGCATCATTACCCATCAAAGTAGACCAAGCTAACCCTTTGCCATGTTTAGTCAAAATTAGAAAATCCATTTAACAGTATCAACAGGTGAATTACTCTCCTAACTAAAAACTACAAATCCCCATCACATCACTTTACACAAGAAATCACTTGTAAGTAACAAATGTATCTTAGTCATATTTAAAATTTCAGTACTCTGCAGTGTTGTTACACATAGCCCATGCTTTAATAAGTAAGTTCATTGGGTAAAATAGACATAAGGCCTTAGTTCTTTGATGACTATTGCTGATTACCACAGAATTTTTGAATCATAAAAGCAAAACCTGATTCTATTTGTGAAATCCTACACTTTTAACATTAATTATCCTTTTTGGGGGTGGGGACCTGTCCTCTATCCCAGTCATTGAGAAAGCTGTAAGATTTCTTGATCTCAGTTCTTATGGCAACTAAAACATAAACTCCTCATTCTGTCATTCCATATTGGCAGCCACTCCTAAATTGATATTTATTGATCACCATCTTGATGATGCCTGATTTTTATGAGCAATCTATTATCTTTTCTATCACTCTTTGGTATTTTATTGTAAGAGAGAGAAAGAAGACCGATTCTTTTTATAAAAGGCAGAGACACAACATACCCATAACCAAACTTAACTCTCTTTTTCTCTTCACACCCAGCTTTTCTTTTTCCCAACAGTTCAACTTAAGACCAAAAATTCAGATTACAGTCAGACTCAATGTTAAATGCATTTTCACAGAGGCGTGTGTCTGTGAAAGAAATTTTATAGGAACAAATGATCAATTGCATTTTTAAAATCAACTCCTACACAAACTGCTGGATAAGTTGCCAAAGAGTTCACTGTTTCCCATGCTAGGACCAAGGGCTTAGGATACTCAAGAAGTGAGTTAAATATTTCAGATGACTGAGTTCCACAACTTAGCAGCTTAATTTTTAAAAAACTCGAGTGAGATAATATAATAGCAATTTCAGGATAATAACAGTTATTCAGATTCTCTTTCCTGACTTCATGGGACTACATTTTTAATCATTCCATTCAAAAGTTAATCACTCATCTGATTAGATAGAAAATAAGTATTTTTAAATCCTTCTTACTAAGCAACAGATTCATACCACAGTGTTTTTTCCATTGTGGACCAGAATTTACAGACTTTATAATTGTTAAACTATTGGCTGGAACAATTCACCAGCTGTAATGAAACTACCTTAGTATCCCCTTTGTTGTTTGAGTCAGTGATGGCAAATTCTCCACAGTTGACTGTAAACCTTTTCCTAACCACTGATTATCCAGGTTGACCAGTGATAATATTAACAGGTTTAGATAACTTACCTCTACATTTGATCAGTTTTACTTAATAGGAAATAAACAATTCTATTTACTTACCTATGGGAGATATTTAACCAGCTTGCTGAAAAAATAAGCTTCTCTCACAAATCAATTTTAAAACTACACAGCATATGATCAAGTGCTGAACAAAATGAGCCTGCTCTTTGGTTATGTCCACTGACCTAACTTTAACCCGCATGGATGCTATTGTATATCTGAAGAATCACAGTGAAGAGGAAAAAAAAACTTATGCCAGTGGATAGAAATGGCTAGTTACCATAGAGTGATAAGTAGTATCTCAATAAACTATGGTTCTTAAGACAAATGGAGGAGCTGTGAGACTTGAGTAAGGAAACAACTCCCTTTCCAATATCAGTGTAAGTTGGTAATTCAGAGATGTTGGGCTTTGCTGCCTCCAGGCAAAGTTTTAGTTTTCCATTGAGAGTAATCCTGCCACCATTTTAAGTATGCAGATCACACCATGTCCTATAGTCAGAGAAAGAAAACAACAACAACAACAAAACCATCACTATGCTCATGAGAAAAATAAGCAAAACCAAAAACAAAGACAGAAACAGAGACAAGACATCTACCTCTGGTCCTCCAAACAGAGGAAAATTTGAGCCCTTCCCCATAAGTTACTATCTCCCTAACAAAAACAGCTTTTTTTCCTGATGCTTTTGCAATGATTAAGATAGACAATCAAGTGAAGAAACTACTCCTTTTCTTTCCACCATGTGCAGATAAACTCTAACCTTAATAGTTTTATCCCTTAAATAGCTGTTCCAAGCAACAGGACTCAGTGGAATGAAAGAACGAGCATTACTCGAAATTTCTCTTCAGGAAGGAACATCTTGAAGTATAATCACAAAATGTTTCTGTCCAGGAAGTTGAAGCGAATGAAGAGGAGTTTAACATGGTTGGAATTTCCCTGAGTCTTTACTCTTCACTTACCTATCTAACACACAAGAAAATCCATCTCTGAAAAGACATAAAACAGACACTTTCAAGAACTACATCTAAAGAAGCCTGTGGTACAGAAGTTATGCCCAACTTGAAACTTCAAGAACTAATTTTCAAGTCCAAAGTATTACTTGACTTAATGAGGTCAGTAGATTAATTTTTCTTCCTTTCCAGGTCCAGAGATTGCTGAATCAGCCCAGTTGTCATGAAGTTTTAAAGAATAAGAAATTCTTATTCCTTTCAGGGCGTGAGAATCAAGATGGCATCCTTCTCCTGAAGCATGGTTATATACTTACTGTCTAGGCAAATGAACTTTAATGTGTAGGAGAGTAAGCGATCCAACAAAAGAACCAAGATCAAGACAATAAACTCAATATGTTCTTAATAATGAACTTCAGATGTTTTCTCTTACAGTATTTTAAAGTTATAACTTAGAAAAGAAGTGCAACTCTAACATCAGCATGACAATGGCTGTTACATTTTATCTCTTGGGGACTTTAAAGCCCTCTAATTCTTCTAATACAGGATACCCCTTATATCTTTTTAGTTCCCTCTCATCCAATCTATACATTTCTGGGTTATCCAATAACCTTAGCATCTTGATTTATCAACTTTAAGCACAATTATTTTGTCTACGTCCCTCTGAAAGTGTGATATCCAGTACTGATTATAATAGTCTCTGCGTATAGCTGGACCAGAGCAAAACAGAGTAGGATTGCCACTTTCCCCAAACTAGACACAATGCTTTTACCAATACAGTCTAAAAAGACATTAACTTTGTTGGCAGCAATGCCACTAAGTTGACATGCATTGTATAACTAAAATTCCTAAACTTCTAAATTATATACGCTAAGGATCCAATGCTATAATCTTTGAAGGAACCCAGAAATTCACTTCATAATCGAATCTCCATTTATGTCCTTATTTTCATCTAATAATATCTAATAGTATTCAAGCACCATCATTAAAACTTTCTATCACTCAATAACTTGTTAGCATTTCATATTTTTGTATTATTTAATTAGCATTTTTATAATAGTTGTCTTTAATGTATTTGTTTATGTTAACACATTAAGCTATATTTTGATGTAAATAAATTGGGACAAATCTACCACAACTTAAAACTTCATGTCTAGGAAATATATCCCAACCTCCAGATAACAAACCCAAAATGATATTAGGAAGCCTAACCTTATTTTGAATGGACAACTTACTAGAGGATTACATTGACTGGAGCATCTATACTTTGATTAACACTTGTGTTCTAATTGGAATCACAACATGATATCAATCTTAACTCTGTTTCCCTGCCTCCACACTCCATCCAAAACTATTTAGTCTTCGCCAGCACTTGTCTTTATGTAACCATAAACTATATATAGATAAGCACAATTTGCAAACAATGTTTCAGGAGTCCTTTCCGAGCTTGGTGACATGTGGATAAGATGCATAACTGAGGTAAGTCTTTACCGTACAGCTAGCCCAGTACAGTATAGTACAGCCCACAGGTTCATCACTAAGGTCTAGAAGGTCTATCTCCTCCTATCTCTGGAATCCACCTGCTTCTTTCCATCCTCGTTACCATTACTTTCGTGCAAGTGATGATCATCTCTTCAGAATTGGACAACATTCTCTGATTGCCCTGACTCTAACATAACCCCCTGCAATGTATTCTTCCACTGTGACAGGTGATTTTTTCAAATGAAAAATCCAGTTGTGTCAAGCTCTTGTTTAAAATCCTTCACAGCCTCTGCATTGCCTTAAAAATCATAGGAAGTTGCATCTTACAGGAGAATTAGTTTCCAAAAGCAACTAATAAAACATAAGTATAGTCAAAATTATCATGGAAAGTTCCTTGAGTGACAATAAGATATAATATATATAATTTTAGGCATAATTTTATGTATATTGTCCTGTGTAGGAGGACCTAGGTACAAATATATAATGTATATAACAAAATACTATATATAAAATAAGCAAAATGTATAAAATATAACTCATAGTATTATAATTAATTTTTTGTTTTACTTTGTGTGCAAAGGTAAGTTCTTAAGTCATGTGGGCCTATTACTCAGCTCTGTTTCTGAGGGCATACTATATACCAGAAACTGTTCTAAGCACTGAGGCTACATCAAGGAACAAAACAGACTACAAGCTCTCCCCTGTAGAGCTTCACATTCAATAAACCAGTAAGACAAATACATAGAAAGTCTAATGGTAGTCAAGTGCTACCAGAGAAAACTAAGGCAGAGAAAGGACAGACAGAAAGATGTCAAGGGCAGGGTGAAGGGAGAGAACTATGGTTTTCAATAGGGTGTTTGGAAAAAGCCTGTCTGAGAAGGTGGCATCTGGGCAAAGCCCTGAAAGGAGGTGAGAGAATGAGCCAGGCTACCAGAGAGGATGGCCCCATGAGTAGGAAGAGCTGAGTGCTTACACCTTGGAGGGTCTAAGGAATGAATGACAAAGAGCTGACAGTAACTGGAGTGGAATGAGAGATCAGAGAGGTGGCAGGAAGCCAGCTGTGTAGGGCCTTTTAGGTTCTGCTCTTTGAGTGATGTGAGAAGCCACTTGAAGTTTTCACGCAGTTGTGTCATGGTCCGACTATGCACCTCAGAAGGACATCCAAGACTGTGCCTATCGTGACCCCACTAACTCTTACCTCACACCAGCTCTGCGTTTCCCCGGTAACTTTCTTGCTCACTCTACACTTCCTGCCTTAGCTCCTTAGCAGCCTCTGACTGAATGACTGCCCCTCTCACTCAACTCCACCTCTTACTTGTACTTGGTCTCCAAGACTCCAGGACTGCAGGTCCGCCTCACCCAGAATGCCCTCCGTGATTCCCCCAGCCTGGGCTGGCCAGCGCTTGCTCCGGTTCCCCGAGTGTCTGGACCACGCTGCTGAATGGTGGTAACCATCTGTCCCCAGCTCTAGACACACACTGTTAGAGAGAAGTGCCCAAGCCTTCTTTGTAATTGCTGCATGCAGCCCCACATCTGCACACACAAAGCGCTCAGTAAATATTTGCTGAATGAAGGGATAAATAATGATGAAAGAGAATGAATCAGATGAGTATGCGGGAAGATCTTTCCTGTATGAGACATTTCGAATTACTCGGGATCCCAATGAACAGATTTCTGCTCTGCTTTTGGGGGAAGAATGTTTTAACACATTGACTTTACTCTCTTTTAAATATGATTCTGACTGCATTCTCTTGAGCTTTAAACTTATCTTGCTTCAAAATGAAAAAGGAAAAACTATGAAGTCTATTCCTTTGGCAAACTTTAGGCAAACTTTAGGCACTTTCACATTTGTGAGATAAGAGAGATGCCCTAGTCCAGTTGTCAATGTTTAAATTTAGTTTTTCTTAAATATTTTTAAATTTATATTGCTGTTATTAATATGTCATACTAACAGATACAATCTAAGATGCAACTTACTTGTAAGTGGAGGCAGACTGGCTCTTATGGCAGGAAAAAGGTGCGGCCGACTTATGTTCTAACCACATTTTAAAATCTGCTTTCGAAAGTGTGAAAACAGAAACAGGCAATCACTAAGAGCAACGCTCACTTTGAATCCTCCTCATATGATCAGCTCCTAAAAAGAAAGGTTGTCAGTGCTCATGTTAGTATCTTCCACAGACGTAATTTGAGCAGTCTGTGTGGAAAAGAAACAGGAACAGAGTGCGGAAAAACAAGAGTATTTTGTGTGGTGCAACCTGGGCAGAATGGTAGCCCGTACAGTCCTTTATTGTACTGCAGGGTTGGGGGAGGGGCGGGTTTTCCCTTGCGTCCTTCAGAACGCAGTGGTTAGCATCAGCTTAAAAAGGCACACTCTCCCTTTCAATGTACAGGAGAGGCCCCACTCTCACAAAAGGTAAGATAATGTGCTCTCTAAGTAAGAAGTCAAGTACCCACTGCCTTTTGAAACTGCCTGACAGAATTAACGGCCTTTGCCATCCTATTTTAAACAACTTTGGCCAGGTTTTCTATAAGCACCTCGTTTATCTTGAGACTCTTTCATCTATTATCTGACTGTAAGCGTGTTCATAGCTCATCAGCTGAATTCACTTTGACAGAGAAGTCTTATGACGAGTAGCCAACAGCCTAATGTCAGGTCTGTGAATATCTCTGGAATTAAGGTGATGGGAAAAGGGTAACCTTCTGCCACTTCTAACAGCATTTGCTGAACAACAAAAATAGAGCCTTAAATCATCCTCCATTTGGGAAAGCAGGTCCTCCTGGCTAATATTAGAACACACTGCAGCTGGGTTCCTGCTTAGATCAAAAACACCACTTGGGGCCACCTCTGAATTCATACTTGCATGTAGTAATAGCTGTGAACCAGCACATTTAGAGTCGTGTAGGTTAAAGTTACCATCCAAATGGTTGTACTGGACCTCTAACAAGTCCATTTGCAGATATTTTTTGCAATAACAAGGGGGAAATAGACCATCATCCTCTATCTTTTTTTTTTTTTTTAAAGATTTTATTTATTCATTTGACACAGAGAGAGAGATTACAAGTAGGCAGAGAGGCAGGCAGAGAGAGAGGAGAGAGGAGGAAGCAGGCTCCCCGCTGAGCAGAGAGCCCGATGTGGGCCTCGATCCCAGGACCCTGGGATCATGACCTGAGCCGAAGGCAGCGGCTTTAACCCACTGAGCCACCCAGGCGCCCCATCATCCTCTATCTTTATAGTTCAGCCACCTGGGCTCTAGAGGTTTATAATTGTTGCTTCCCTTCTTCCTGAAGAACTGGGAATAGGTTTTTGATGAAAACAAAAATACCTGTGCTGTGAACATAAAATTCTTTGTAAAGAGCGCTAGCTTGCTTTACAAGAACCTGAGAGTACATGATGCTTGAACCAAAGACTTCTGTTTTTGATGACTTACAAGAATTATTATATTTCAAAACAAGTGTAAGGTTGGCTGTACACATTCATAAATATTTTCAGTAACTGAAGTAGAGTTTTAAGAAATTTTGCCACTACAGAATGCAATGTTTATACTTTTTGTGGTTAGAACAGGAGCTTTTTGAAATTAGCATTTTTACTAAATTGGCAGGGAGGTGCCTGTTGTTCTAAATCCATCCTTATCCAACCAATGGAACTGCATCTACCCAGGTGAGGAGTAAATCAACTCATTGCAATGTGTTTAGCTTTGCTGATTATTCAGAAACATGAAAAACAGAACGTTTCAGTCCCCAAGGTAAAACTATGCAATAAACAATGGCTTTTAATTGCTCAACACTTAGTCAACACTTTTGCTCCAATCCTAAGAATGTGACTTCCATTAAGACGGAAGGAACCAGTGGGGACATACCCTCAGTAATACTAGTATAATAAAAGAGAAGTTAATATTTTATGGACAAGTTTGTTTCAATCTTCAAAGTCCTTTTGACAGAGCTACAGCCGGGTGCTACAGGAATTGGGATTAAATGAGTATGTGTATATTAGGGCCTACCTACACGTACTGTGTTTCCATTTACGTCATTGTTGCTCACTTGAAAAGTGATGTATTTGAATTTCCATGGGTAGAAACAACAAAGATAAAAGCTACTTTTTGTTAAACTGTTCCTCTTTTACTCTTGAGAAATTGTGAGGATAACATACAGAAGCAGGTGCTCCTCCTGTGCGGAGCCCTGTTGATCCTGCAGAAGTATTTGTTGCTAGATGTCTTTCAAGGTAAGATTTTCTTGAAGTCACGTTTTTCCCTTAATGAGTTAAGAGTAAAAACAAGAATTACTATAAAAGCATTAGTAATAGTACTGATTCTTCAGACGTACCCTACTAGAAATATAATAGCTCATTGGAATGTCGTGATTAGTGAACTAGAGCTTTGGGGCTCACTGCTATTTTAGTCTCCAAAGCAAAAAAGGACTCTGTCGGTCTATAGCATAATTTTAAAAGAAGAATCCCTGCAGCCCCTGCCCCCCCAACACACAGATAAAGAATCTCTTCAAACTACCAGAAGACCCTACATACTCATTACTATGGGTTTCTTTTGTTTTGTTTTTAAAGATTTTACTTATTTGTCAGAGAGAAAGAGAGCACAAGTAGGGGGAGCAGCAGGCAGAGGGGGAAGCAGGCTCCCTGCTGAGCAAGGAGCCTTATATGGGACTCAATCCGAGGACTCTGGGAAACTGAAGGAAGGCTATCAACTGACTGAGCCACCCAGGAGTCCCTACTATGGGGTTTCCACAGGCTTACCCATCAGCCCTCTGTTGCCATTTCCTGCAGTAACTGCCACCAGGAGTGCTTTTCCACATCTGCCTGGAACTGTACCCAAGCCAATTCCAAATCTCCAACTAGCTACCAAGTCCTTCCACTTGAGTAATTGCCAAAAATCAAACTAACATACCTAGAAGCAAATTCATTCATGCCTACATCTCCTTTGCCTCCTCTCCCTCAAAAATACTCATGATGTGTCTCCTCCCTGTGGCTTTCCTGCCTTGGTCAGTGGTGTGGACAATCTCCTAATCACCTAGACCATGGTCTTGGTTTGTGTCAGACTCCACCTTCGCCCTCATTCATTCTTTGCAGCTGTCACTTCACAGTCTTGCTAATGTTTTGTGAGAATGCCTCTTGAATCCAAGCTTCCTCTTCCTTCCCACCTCCACCATCCGAAGACAGCACTCATCATGCTACATCTGGATTACAGTAATGCTGCCAGGCATCCTCACTCATGACAAGCTTGCCAGTGCTCCGAGCCTTGGGAGAGTGTTAGTACCATAGACAAAGTGGTATTATCAACTATTATCAACACACTGCTACTTGATCATAAGCCTTCATGGTTGCAAACATCCATGCATACTTGTAAAAGCGGGAAGAATCTTCTGAGATCAAATCAAACGTTTCTCTATATAAAATTAATTACTTCCCTGTAATTCCTACCCATTTTTTTTTTTGCATCAGAGAGGAAGAACCTCCTTCTTTCTTCTATTAAGCTCTCCTAGATATTTAAAAACAATTTGCATGTGTCTGCTTCATATTCTTTCCTTCAACCTAATTCCTTTCTCCTCTCTTCAGATGACTTCCTTTTTTTCAGATCCCTCATCATCCTTGTTTAGACCAGTTTTGAGATCCCTACTTAAAATGTACAACACTCTTGAGTTAAATAACATAATTATGCTTTTCCCCCTTTTCAAATTCCTCCATGACCACCCAGAGTAATAGGAAATCCCCCCATAAGATTGTTGGTAAACTAGTAGCAGCATGAACATGTTTGAGAATTTAAGCTAATGTAAGAATTTTTTTACATTCAATTTTTATCTTCAAACATGGCACATCCATTTGCACTTAATAAATATTTGCTGATTAGTTAACTTCAATTAGTTGGGAATAATTGTGGTTGAGTAGATGCATGGGAAAAACAAATCTAAGTTCTTTTCATATGATATAACTTAGGCAAAAAAGAGCTCACTTACACAAGCATTGTATCTTTAGCACCCCAATATTGTTAAAACAAAACAAAACAAAACAAAAACCCTGTAGCTACTGTCAGACAAGAGTTAAGAGTCTTTAAGCATACTTTGCAGGAAACAGTCACTCCACTTTCATTCCCCAACTCTTAAGCCAGTGACCTCCCTTGATCTCTGAGATGACAGTTTGCCAAGTTCCATGAAGACGGCTTTCACAAATGACCCCATTAGATTTCCTAAAGACCTTAATTGCCCAATTCCTTTCACCCGGGTTTCTGAGGTTCAAGGAATGCTATCCTTCAGTTACTCCCTTGCATAGGTTCTAGCTATTGTTACCTTAATCCTTTCTGAATCCCTGAGAATGCAAAGAACTGAAGCGGACTTTGATTCTCCTACTGAATTACAAGATACTTTACATACTTCTGTCACAAAGTCATTCCCCCGTGTTTACTGTTCAACAACGACATTCACTTTCATGTCTAAACTTAGAAGGGAAGCACCATCGCAATAAATATAATCTTAAAGATTCAAAAGCCGATCCCCTTCAAAGGAACATGTTAAATACCTAAGAAAATTAATCACTTCCTGCTGCCCTAACCCCACAGTTCAATCTTATCTGGACAAACACTACAGGCTGAGGGCCCACATATTCCCTCTGCATCTATATTCGAAAATATTTTGGGGGTTTTTACTTACCAGTTAAGTCTGCATACACGTATCGAGTACTCCCTATTTGAAGGGTACCTACCCGGGTGAGTCTACTGAAAACAAAGAAATTTCATTTAGCTTTTCTTTCAGGGTTTCTGAGGACTTTGTAGAAAGTATTACTCTGCCTATCTGTAGATCTATGCACTTGAAACCAAAATGAGTATATGATGTAGATGGGGGCACAAAAATAAGCAAAAGTAGATTCATAAGTTAACAACAACAACAACAACAAATAGGAACTCTTCTATATTGAAGTCATACCAGAATCATAATGCTTTAATTTCCTTGTCCAAAATTCTTAACAGCATTATACTGAAACTGAATTCAGTCTCTCAGTTCCCTGAAATTGCTCTGCCAAATGGAACATCTGTGGGTACTAATGTTTCTTTTACTTCCGATGCAATTTGTTTGCAGTGGCAAATAAAAGTGCATGAAGGGTCATGGGGTTATTTTTTACTCCTGTCCCACCAGCACCCTCTACACACACAGCACACATACATGCATACACCTAAAGCATTCAGAGGCTAAAGGTTAAACACTCTTCTGTAGAGGGGAAAACAGATACGTGGAGGAGGCTTTACTTAAAGGGCAGACCCAGGGGAGAAAAATTACCCCATAGACCCACTAAGGGCTTCCAGCAACTCCAAGAGACTGTGACATCATTAGATAATAAATATGCAGCTAAATCACTCAAGTGATCCACAGAATAAAGCAAACATTTCTTTGGTCAAAACACAGTTATTGAAACCACATTCTATTACTTGAAGAGAAATTGGGCTGAAGAAAATCCCCACAGACACACACACCAACTCTAAAATTTTCTGAGTTGACCAGTTAGTCCTGGAAGAGAAAGGGGTGAAGATAGAAAAAGCTGAAAGAGCATCTGTTGAGTAATTGGCTAATTACACTGTTCTGTGATGAGTAGAGCACACTTCAAAATTCAGTACTACATGTACTTTTCTGCATTTATGTTTTATTTCAATACAAATACACCCAAATATGTTATAGTAAGCTCATAATTTATCAAGATTGCTACCACTGGGGACTCAGTATTACAGAGGGAGAATAGAAAATGTGGTCCACAGATTAAAAGGGGAGAGCCAGAGAAGAAAGGGGTGTCTGATCAATGGAAAAACAAACAAACAAAAAAAAACCCAACCAAGATGAATTTGGTAAGGGAAAGAGATTAAGTGTTGCCTCTTCACCCTCCATAAAGGCTGGGTCTGCACTCTGACCCTGAGCTCAGTTGAGGGAAGCCAGCACCCAGATAAGGATATTCCAGAGACCATGATATGGCGGATGAGTCCCAGAAAGGCATGAGGTGCTGTGCTGAATCTCAGCCCTACTAGATTGGCTTGCCAAAATCCTGAAGTAGTCACAGGGGGCAGACAGAGTGGAATACAAGCCAGAAGACGCCCACATCTCTAGCAAATATGAGGCAAAGGATGGGCATCCACACTCTGGGGTGTTTGGGGAAGAAAAAGTGGGTCATCTTCATATTTCAGCTAGCAATGAACCCAATTCTTTCCTTCTGTGTGTCTCCTTTGCTTGTACACATAACATTTTGCTTCAGACTCGCATGTGTGAGGGTTTTTCCAACATCAAAGCAATTCTGGAACACCAGCTGGAAGTTTTACAGTTTAACTCCATTCTGACACTATCTGGAGATAACATAAGATCCCACAGGTTAAGGGCTCAGCCACACAGACTACCTCCACCCCACTTCAGGTGCCAATTCCAAGTCCTGCTTTTCACCTGTGCTTCTGACCCATCTGCTATGCATCTGAGGTTCCCATGACCCCCGCCCTCTGGTTTGATTATTTTGCTAGAGCAGCTCACAGAATTCAGGGAAAAACTTACTTACATTTATGCAGCTTGTTAAAGGACAGAATAAAGGATACAGATGAATAGACAATCAGAGAGATGCAGAGCACAGGTCTGGGAGGGTCCTGAGTGCAAAAGCTCCAGTCTCCACGGAGTTGGGGTGCATCACCTTCCCATTACATGGATGTGTTGACCAATCTGAAACTTCTCCAAACCCCATATGATTGAGATTTTTATGGAGGCTTCCATGATCAGTCATTAATCCCATTTTTAGCCCTTCTTTCTTAAGACAATGGGAGAGTGGGATTAAAAATTCCAAGCTTCTGCTGAAATAAATTTTGAGGCCCAAGACAGAGCCACCTGTGTTTGAGGGGCTACCTCAACAAACTGAAACTTGGATAACTTATGTGTCACTATAAATGCTTCATTTGACTGGAAACACAGTATCTCCAGTCAGCCAATCCCAAACCCCAAGCTAACTCTGAGCCAAGAGAAGCCAACAAGCTTCTTTGTTATTTATCATTTTCTATCTTCGTCCTACTTGTTCCTTATCCTTTATCCTATGGAAGCTTCCTGGCTTCCACTCTGGACCCTTGAGAACAGACACTGCCTACTTCATGAGGTGTTAAATAAAATTTGTATCACCTAGGTCGTCCTTTTAACACTTCTAATCATGCCTTGGTCTTTCTGCTGACCAGCCTTCATCCAGAAGCCGTCTAGAAGCCCACCCAGCATCACCTCACTGAAAGAGAACACACTCTTATAACTCAGAAAATTACAGTTCTGGGAGCCCTGTGCCATGAACCAAGGGCAAAGCTCAATATATATGATTGTGATTTCACAATTGTTTTCTGCTTTTTGAACTTCTCGGTGTAGTTTTTCCAAGAGCGCTTGCAAGATGTAGTTAGTGAGGAACAAGCAAATTGCCCTGTTTAGTGTGGTTAATATTTCCAGGTTCACCAGATGCCAAAGTGAGAGAATGTTCATAATATCATTCTCTGGACCCCCTTCAGATAATACTGTATTGGTGGGAAAGAAGTTTCCATTAACTGTCCCCTTTTCTTTTATACATTAAGCCTTTTCTGCTTCTGGAAAATCCAATGAAAACTTCATTCCTAGGCTCCATTTCATTTCTCTAGGAAATACAAATCTATTTCATTTCTCTCTTCTTAGGGAGTCCTAGACTCCACAGTTAGTACTCAGATATGTGTATCTACATGGTTTGTACTAAGATATTATATGATCCTTAACCCCGGATGGTATCACCTCATTTGATTTACTCCCATCAGTCTGAAAATTCCTTACATGCTCAATGGTAAGTAAAACAAGAGTGTTCTTCTTTTCATGATTCAGTATGGTTAAAATCTTAGATATTAAGCTACTTGGAAAATGAAAAGAGATGAGTGAGGACGAGAACAGTATCCATTTTTTCAAAGGAATTACTACTCTCATAAGAGACAACATAGCCTCAAGCTAAGATTGCAGATGCTAGAACTGGACTGCATGGGTTCGAATCCTAGTTCCACCAACAATAGGACAATGGGCCAGTTACCTAACCTTTCCCTGTCTCAATTTAAATGAGCTAAGACATGTAAGAAACTTAGAACCTTGCCTTACTTGTAGTAAATGCCAAATATGTACTAATTAATTATAAACAGATGTTAGTTTCCCTTCCATTATAAACTATGAACATAATCACTATGAATAAATATACCCCATAGAGCCCCACATACCACCTTAATGCTCTCCTGGTATTAGAGCAGGGATCCAAACACTGGAGTCCATAGGCCCAGTCCAGCCCCTGGCTTGTTTTTGTACAGTGCTACAGCTAAGAATGATTTTTATAGTTTTAAGGAATTGCTCAAAAAAGGAAGAGGAAGAGAAGCAGAGAAAGAAGGAAAAGCATACGTGACAGAGACTAAACATGGCATACAAAGCCTGAAGTGTTGCTCTTTACAGAAAAAGTTTGCCAAATCCTTGAAATGGAGTGTAAGAATATCATTATAGTCTGAGAACAGGGTGGTTTTCTAGAACATTTTGCACACCCATTGATTCTTTCAAGTACCATACCTTTTCAATTAACTGATGGAAAGAAATGTCAGGGCTTGGTGTCAGCAAACTATTAGGCGACATCACTAATGGCAGCTTTGCCATTTCCTCTGCTATGTTGTCTTTAAGGAGGAGCGGATCTTTGCACATCTTCAACTCACTCCTGCAAGCTCTTTCTAGAACTGACAACGCTGAGATATGCCCGCCAAAGGGCAAGGACGCACACAAACCCTCTCCATTCCAAAATGGATCAGCTTGACAGATTTCTCACATAAAAATGCCCAGATACATTTGAATTTTAAATAAACAATGTATTTTTTTTTAGGGTAAGCATCCCCCATGCAAACTTCTTTGGGATGTACTTATACTAAAAAATTACTCATTATAATTTTTATGATTTTTTCTGTCAACCTTAAAAGGGGCATCTGTAAAAAAAAATAATGAAGAAGACTGTGTACCATGCTCAAAGCATTTTTACAGTAAGAGATTTCCTTCTTTTCTTTTTAAAATTAGCAATAACTAATTGCAACAATATATTCCATTTACTGAGAATTTCTCTATGTTCCAGACATTCTTCTAAGCACTTTATAATAAAAATGTATTCAGCGCTCACCAGCACACACAAAAATGATCTCAGTTATCACCATTTCCCCCACTTCACATATGAGAAAACTGAGGAAAAGAAAGGTAAGTAATTTATGCCAGATCACACAGTTAATTAGTGACAGAGATGGGGTGAGAAGAATACAGAATTCTCTCCCTCTATTCTAATAGGCAGTTAATTAATTAGGGATTCCATCTAAATATGAACACAGGTAATGCTAGAGAACTGAATATACTTTGGTTGAGTTTTTGATCCAGGAGCTAGATGCAAAATACTGTCCTACCAACTTGACTTAGAGCAGGTTCTCTCAGTCTTGGCACTACTGACATTTGGGGCTGCATCCTTGACCTCTACCCATTGAATGCCAGCAGCACTTCCTTCCCAGGCAGGACAGTAAAAATGTCCCTAAATGTTGTAAGTCCCACAGGGTGCAGCATTGCCACATTTATCAAATGTAAATACAAGGCATCCAGTTGAATTTGGACTTCCAAAAAGCAACAAATTATTTCTCAGTAGAACTATACCCCATGCAATATTTAGTAGGACTTATACTAAATATTATTTGTCGTTTAACAAAAATCTAATTGAACTATGCATCCTGGATTTTATCTGACAATCCCACCTGGAGGACAAAAGCACCCCTGACTGAGAACCAGGTTAGAACTCTGGTGCAGGAGCACCCAGGTGAGGTAAAGTTTCTCCCCCCTTCTCTGTGTTGAACCCCCATGAAGGCTCCAATGAGGCAGCAGAGAGGGAGCAACAGGACTCTGCTGGTGGCAAACTGGTGAAGTGTCCGAATCAACCTACCCCTCTTCCCTGCAGCCACACACACATCCCTATTTAACCCAATTCTCGTATGTCTTAGCCTCTGTTCCAAACTCTTGGAAACCTTTCAGGCACATGAAAACTCCTTAGCCTTTCTTCTTGGTGCTAATGAGCATGGGCTCCTGATTCCTTGTTCTCCATTCAGTTTGCCTTATATTTTAGGGTTTTATTCCTTGGAATAAGAACTGGGAATCCTTCCCCCCACACCTGCCCTCAGGTCTTTATGTTCTTCATTCTTCAGTATCTTCTCTGCTTCCTAGGATCTGCTAGACCAGGCTCATCCCTGGATCCTGGTGTTAGGTTCCCAACCCCCCACTCCTTTGCCCACCTAGTTAGGAAACTGGATTTTGGTCTCATGCCGTTCCTGAATTCCAACTAGTTTCTACCTTTGACTATAGACTTTCTCCCTATGCTGGGAGTTCAGCCACAACTTCCCATCTGAAATGTGGGCCCTGATACTCTGCCAGGTAATTGTCAGGTATAGGAACATGTTATTTCCCACACACATGCTGATATGGGAGCAGGCCAGGGTGTACAAATCGCTTGGAACCACACAAGATGCCTGGGTATCTCTGGAGGACTCCACTGCCACCTGCCTGTCATGCTGCTTTGCTAGTTTACTGAGATAGAGTTGCACAGAGTTAGCAAACATGTTCAAGGGGGTCTGCTACAGGTAATACAGAGGAGAAATTCAAGCTCTTTCCTAGGTGTTACTCATAAAAAGGCCAGGACACAGAAAAGGGGAGGGGAGTATTAACATATTGGAAGGAAGAGAGGGAGAAAGGAGAGGAACTTATTTCAGATCCTAATTCTGCTCCTACCTCAGACAAGTTACTAATCTAAGCCTCCATTCATTTATGAGTAAATAGAACAATAATACACACCATAAATAGTTATTGTGAGAATTATATGAATGATATACAAAGGGTCTGAGCACCTAAGTTGTGTGTCATGTGTGTGTGTGTGTGTGTGTATGTGTGTGTTTCAGGGGAAGGAGGATTCCCTCACCACCAAACAAGTCTCTGACATTTGCTGGGTATCCTACAATTCAACTCAATTCCAACACTATCTACCTGGAGACAGGGACATGTCCCACAGATTAAGGGCTCAGTCCTACAAAACTGTTCTCCCTTCCCCAATTCCAGCACCAGTCATAAGCCCAGGTCATCACCTATGCTTCTGACCAACTGGCCATAGACCAGAGATTTCATTGCATATTCATGACTGATTAAATCATTGGCCATTGGTGATTAAACTCAACCTCCAGACCCTGTCCCCTCTGCAGGGTTTGGGAAGCAGGACCGAAATTTCCAATCCCCCTAATCAAAGGGTTGGTTCTCTAGGCAACCAGCCACCATCCTTAGGTGGGGCTCCAAAAGTCCCCTCGTTAACATAACAAAAGACATCTGTATACTCTCATCATTTAGGAAATTCCAAAATTTTTAGGAGCTCTGTGTCAGAAATGGGGACAAAAACCAAATACGTATTTCTTACTATATATCAAAACATCACATATACTTATATCTGGACCATGGAACACACTCAGGAAATAATTAGATTCATCTCCTTCCTTACTTTCTCTATTCTTCCTGAAATACCACAAAGATTACTATGACCCTCAAGGGCAGATTTTTTTCCCTCCCTCCCACCCACCCCCAACCCTACTCTAGTCCACTCCTCCAACTCTCCCCTTCTCTGCCCCTATGAGTCTCATTTTGTTCTGTCATTCCTTGTGCCTCTGTGAGGCAGTCTAAATTCAACTAATGGAACCTTAAAGGGGTCTGGAAAACCAATGCTATAATAAATTACAAATACAAAAATTAGAATAAAACAAACTTCATGCCTTGGAGCAAAAGTTTAGAATTTTAATGTATAAAGAAGCCATTTGTCCTTGGCCCCAATCCAACCCTCTCTCTAAGCATCCATATTCAGCCTCACCCAACCATTTAAATTCATTACGAAAATATGGTTGCCTTCCTCCCAAGGAACAGCTATTAGTTACTGCTGCGGGTTATATACTAAACCTGGCAGAGCAATGTTGTATTCTGCTTTAATGATTGGTCAAGGGTTGTGACTGCAGTCATCTTGGTCACCCTCCACCACCTTAGTTGACATACCAGCTCTGGAGATGCTGAGGAAATGATCTTATCATCACTCCATTATTAATGTACATCTTGCCAAAAGGAATTTGCCAAGCTATCAGAAGGACATGATTTGCAGCTCTTAGTCACTATGAAACTCCTTCAGGACTATGAATTGAATGAACCAGTGGATTATCACATCTGGCATTATTAAGATATATTGGGGTATAAAGATGTGACTCCCCACTGACTTCTGCCATAGAGAAAACTGAAAAAAAATGTTTACATGTCTGTGTTCTACTCCATAACCCCATAGCCTTTCATATTGTTCAGTTTGCTTAGCTAGTTTCAGCAACACCACTTCAGTGGATGACTTCACTGGGCCTTTACCCTTATAAGGGAGTATTTCTCAATTGGCCTTATGTTTTCTTAATGCTTAGGTTTCTAAGGTACTGCTTATCTCAGTGAGCCATCCTCCCTTGTCATGTCCTCTTTCCTATGCCTCCTTCCATGTCTCTTTCCTAAGAGAGTTCAAAAACTCTCTTTAAAAAAATCTTCCTAACATTATGATGATAATCTTCATGGTATTATAATGAGTGAGAATTTCTCATTTATTTTTTTCCACTGGGAGTGCTGACTAGCTTCATCAATCCTCCCAAATTGATAAATATTATTTCCTTTCTCAGTAGAAAAGGAAAGCCTGAGAATTCAGCCTCCCCCAAATCATTCATCTTGTACAAATGATTCTCTTGTTCTTTGAAGTTAAATGACCTCTACTTCCTTCTGAATGGTGTTCATGAAATGACAGAAATGTCCAATTGCCTAGTTACTCTTTATAACATTTTCAACTTCTGTGAGCCTTCTAAATGGGTCTCCATCCATTTCCGTCTTCCCCTCAGCTGTAAGGACCATATTCTGTAGATTTCTTCCTTCCCCTCTCAGCATCACTTTCCTGAACCTCCGGGAAAGACTTTCCCCCTCTTTTCCTTCTCTCCTTCATCAGGCTCAGTGGGCTTTTTTTCCCCTCACAGCACACTCCTCTTGGAAGCTCCCCGTCACATGGCTTTAATTACCACCTGAATGCAGATGACTCCCAAACCTCCAGCCCCAGCCTTGACCTCTCACCCTTTCTTCAGTCCCATATTTCTTTCTGTCTGCAGAATATCTCTACTTGGGTGTCCCACCACCTCCTAAAACTAAACATGTCAGAAACGGAGCTCATTATCTCTCCACACCCCCTTTCCTTTTCTCCCTGCTTCTCCAAGGCTGTCAATAGCACCCTCTCCACAGGCTCCAACCCCTGGAGTTACCAGATGGGCACAGGGCAGTCCTTCACCCCATGCTTCAGAAACACAGATTTCAGCCCCCACATTCCATCACAGTTGAAGATTGTTCTCACCAATTTCACATGGAATCTCAGGAAAGGACTTTGAAAGAACAACACTGTGATCTCAATTGATTTTGCTTTGGTTTTCTTTCTCTCTTCCTTCCTTCCTTCCTTCCTTCCTTCCTTCCTTCCTTCCTTTCTTTCTTTTGTAATTCTACTTTCTTACATCCAACTATTGACAAATATTTAAGACCTCTGCTGCATTCCATTCCTTAATAGATCTTGAAGTCCTGAGGCCCTTTGAACTGACAATCACATTATGTACCTCCTTCTGATTCATGACTCTAAATTATAGAATATATGACACTACATATGTATAAACCTTTTTATTTCCTAACATAATTAATAGCTGTGCTTACCAATTAAATAGTAAACCAATTAGTAATTAGCCTGAGAGATTGGTGAAATGGAAGTTTTAAGTGATTGTTTCTATTCTTAATTCCTATTCTCTGCACCTAAAATCATCACCACCCTATCCCTGGGACTTGGTTGCATGTCATTATCTGCAGCATTCCCACTTCTCCCCCATCATGTAGACAATAATTGTACTGCCATGATGGATGCTATCTTAGAACTCACCAACACCCTTATAAGGTATTTACTCACACACAACCACCCGAGAAGTAAGTATACAAGTTGCTTTTTGTAGGAAATAACTCAAACTTGCTTAATAAACAGGGAAGATTTATTGCTCATGTAACTGGAAAGCCTAGAGGTAGTGTGGTCTTCAGGCATGGCTTGATCAGTGCTCTGGGTCGATCTCTCCACAGTTCCTTCATCTCTGTCTTCCTCCATGTGTTAGATCTGTCATCATGTTCATTTTACTCACAATCACAAAATGTTACCAGTACTCAAGTCTACATTCTTCCTCATTCATACTATGGAGACAGACATCATCCCAGAACCCGTGAACAAATACAGCTCTTTTACAATAAGCTTCATACTAGGGCACGACCTATCTGTATACCTTAATACCATCATTGGGGAAAGGAGGGGGAGTTCAATGATAGGCTAAGTTTAATCAGGGCCCACTCCTAAATCTGGGGGTGGAGTCAATTTCACCCAAAGCTCACATTATACAATGGGGAGAGATGGAATAACTATTGGGGGACAACTAGAATGTCATTGTCTCTACCATTTTCATGAGAAAATTGGCCATCATCAGCCAGTAAGTGATAAAGGATTAAATTTGACTTCAGTGTTTGTGGTAGTAGCTCTCCCTATGAATAGCTGCCTTCTTCAAAACAATAAGGTAAGAACACAGAATACACATCTCTTGCCTCTTTGCAACTTATCATAGGAAGGTCATTCTTTGATCCCATTCATTCATTTTTTATACCTAACTTTCAAACCACACTGAATTCATCTTGTTCTTTTACTGTCCTGCTGATGTTTACAAGGGCTTTTCTTGACAAGGGGAAAATGTATCTCTCATACTTCAACAAGCTATTTTATATTTGAAGCAATTATGCTTACTCACATAAGAGCATAAAATCCTCAAGTCTTGACCAATGACTGATACATGTTCCAAGCCACTGCACCCTTGATAGGTCATTGGTACAAAACATGTCAGTGAAAAGTGTAGATTTTAAAATAAAAAAGTTCTTATTACAAGAAAAAAAGTTGTAACTATGTGTGGTGATGGGTGCTAATTAGACTTATTATGGAGATCATTTCATAATATATACAAATATTGAATCATTACATTGTATACTTGATGCTATATATTGTCATATATCAATTATACCTCAATGAAAGAAGGACAAAAAGAGAGAGACAGAGAGAGAGAGAGAGGAAGGAAGGAGGGAAGGAAGGAAGGAAGGAAGTCAGGGAAAGGAGAGGAGAGGAGGAGAGGAGAGGAGAGGAAAGGAAAGGAAAAAGGAAAAGAAAGAAAGAAAGAAAGAAAGAAAGAAAGAAAGAAAGAAAGAAAGAAAGAAAGAAAGAAAGAAAGAAGGAAGGAAGGAAGGAAGGAAGGAAGGAAAAGAAAGACAGACATGGGTGTATCTGGGTGGCTTGTCAGTTAAGCATCTGCCTTGGGCCAGGTCATGATCTCAGGGTCCTGGGATCGAGCCCTGCATTGGGATCTCTGCTCAGTGGGGAGTCTGCTTCTTCCTCTCCCTTTGTGTTCTCTCTCTTTCACTCACTCTTGCTCTCACTCTCAAGTAAATAAATAAAAAATAAAAATCTTAGGAAGGAAGAAAGGAAAAAAAGGAAGAAAGGGAGAAAGAAGATAGAATACTCTTCACAGCACTCAGTGGTACCTGTCTATTGATCATTTTAGCTCACTGGCAAGTTCCTATTGAAGAGCCATTCAGAACATAAAAGCACCTGGGACCCAAGTGAAGGCAATGTTGAGAAGCTGGAAAAGCTTGTCTTTCATGACTCTATTTTTTTTTTCTCCTTTTGATGTTATTATCTAACACCTAATATAGTGGAGAAGAAAGAACATGGACTTTAGAGAGAAGTGGAATTATTACTGGCTCTTTCTCTTCCCCACGCAAGTTATTTAACTTCTATGATCCCCAGTGTCCTTTTGGTATATGAGGCTACTTCACAGTGTTTATTTTATATATTTGACAAATCCTTATATAGAGAGCTTACCTTTTGCCAGTCACTATTCTTAACACTTTCCAAACATTGACTCCTCTTCACAATCCTCTGAGATATATATTATTACTATCTATACTTTATGGATAGGAAACTGAGGTACAGGGAATTAAGGAATCACCCAAGGTCACAGAAGTGCTAAGTGGTAGAGGCAGGATTCAAACCCAGGTGGTCTGGCTCTACAGTCTATATTCTTAACCACTGCACTACCTTGAGTTACCAAAAGGGCTGAACCACACAACTGATTGAAAGAATATTGGTATATTAGAGATGACCTAGATGCATTACATCATCTCCCTTTCCTGCCCCTTAAGATCCTTCCCAGCTATCAGGACACAAAAGACTAGATTTGTAATTTGATTTTTAAAAAGGGGGTTAGTTAGTTTATTATGATTTTTAAGCCTTTCTTAGTGACACACAGTTTCTTTTTTAGAGAGAGAGAGAGTGAGCATATGAGCAAGCGACAGCAGTGAACAGAGGGAGAGAACCTCAAGCAGGCTCCATGCTCAGCACAGAGCCCGAGGTGGGGCTGAATCCCAAGACCCTGAGGTCATGATCCCAGTGGAAATCAAGAGTCAGATGCTTAACTGAGTCACTCAGGTGCCCCTTAGTTGCACACAATTTTATGTGCCATTAAAGGAATTTCAAGTGCCATTAAGTAAGTAAAAAAGATATTTCAGGGACAGTGGAGGATTGTAATTCCAGTGACCCTGGACAATCACCCTCTTCTTATTCAGACAGTTGCTTCTTAAGAATCACTAATAACTAATTGCTCAGTGCCCAGGTGTTGTAGACAGGATGTTTCTAGTTCTCCTCTTTCTAGTTTTACTATCAGCTTGAAGAAAAAGTGTAGTCATGGGACTTGCTTTGGCCAATGACATGTGAATGAAATGATTTATGTGATTTCTGGACACAACCTTTAAGAGCTAGCATGTGATTTGCTTTTCCCTTTCCTTCCCTTTCCTTCCCCTTTACTCAGAAATCATTGATACCCCCAGATAGTAGTGGCTCGGCTCTGTCAGCTTGCCTGCTGAGTGAGGATGACATGGAGAAAAGGGCCCAGCGAGCCCGCGATGGGCATGCAGAATAAGGGAGAAATAAATCTTCGTAAATCTTACACCACAGAGATCTGAGAGTTGTTTGTTTACAGCAATATCACATAACCCATCTTAACTGAGTCACTAGGAGCCAGAATAAAGGGCAATGTTCCTCAGTCTCTCTCCCAAATATGTTGTCTGTCCCACTCAAGAGAACAGGTATGAAACAACCAGCTCCTGTTACTCAGGGTCCATCTCCTAGAGTTGCTGGATGAGGCATATCCCTCTGGCTGGAAAATACCCCACTCAAACATGTCTCACTCCCCAGCAAGATTCTTCCTCCTACTTTCCCAGCCTGAGCATAGATTCTTCCTCCTAACCCTTCCCTTCCCTAAGACTGCCATTTTCTAAAGAGGAAAGGACACTTCCCCCTATATTTCTCTACCCCCTACGCCATCTACTCCACTGTGTGCATATTATTTCCCTGAGCAAGATATCCCCAGGGTCATGAGCCAGAGTTCCCTGGTGGCTAGACCTTTATCATCCCAGAAACTCAGAATGGTAAATACTTGAGTGCGCAACAGACGGCAGGAAAAAGACAGGTGTGAAGAGAGTGAGGTTGTCTATTGAAGAAGGAAAGCGTCTCTGAGGAAGTCATATATTTTTAATCAAGGAGAGCAGAGAATATAGGACCATTATGCAAGAAAATGTGTGAGTCACCCTGTAGCATTTGTATGACTCAGAATGAAGTATACACCTAAACTTTTCAACTTAAAGGCTGAGACTGCTTGTATTTATATCACCCAGAGCCCAGCACAATAATTGGGACATAATAAAAACTCAGTAAATGTTTGATAAATGAATTTTAATTGATGGTACCTGATATCAATGAAAATGGCTGACAGATACATTTTAGATAATGAACTAAGAAAGCAAAGAGAGAAAGTATAAAGAGTCAATTTGACTTTCATCAATATGAATTATAATAGTGTACAAGAACTGCTTACCACCTGTGCCTAATTACAATGTAGCACAATCTTGACCATGACTGTTATTAAATGTGTGCCAGATTAACTTAGCCATGTGTTTTATTTGATGACAATAGGTCTCGGTCTGCTGTTTATGTAAAGTATCTGTCCATGTAGCTTGCTTGTCTGTTTCCATCTTGAAACATCCCATCAATATTGTTCACTGAAGCTCTTCTATTCGACCAACCCATCAGAGTTGAAGTTTGCTTTTGTGAATAATAACAGAATCCCAAGTAATCACTAATGTCTTCTTCTGGTTAAAACAGTGGACCTATAGTTCTTCTCCTTCTTAACCTGTCCAGGGTATTAAACAAGAGATCATCCCTACTTGTTACAGGCAGGAGGTCCCACACTGGATTTTGCATTAAGCCCCTTTACAAGCTACCCAGCAACTCCTGTCCCCCCAGCTTCATGCGCTCAGGGAATGTGGCCACTGTGTCCATCCTCAACACTGAGGTCACTGCTCTAGCTCTCACCTGAATTTCAGTTCCATTTTACCAGATGCCTTTAAAATATCTCCCCTTTAATATTCCTGTACTTGGACTCATTTTTCCTCCCACTTCCCCTAGTTTTCTACAGCATCATCATTCTCTCCATCACCAGGATAGAAACTTTGTGTATTCTAGAGCTCCCTCTCCTTACTCCCTGTTTCTAATAATCAAGTCCTATTGGTTCCTTCCCACCCAAAGTTTGTCAGATGTACCTCTTCCCCTTTATTCTTTCAGTCCCCACAAAACTCAGGCTTCACACTGTTCCTGAATGATACAGGAACTCATGAGTTCTCTTATTTACATTCCACCTTGGAGAGCCCATGTCAGTCAGGCTCTGGTACAGAAGAAGAAATTATATATTATAAAGAACTGTTAACTAAATATTAAAGAACTGAAAATTCACAAGGAGAACAACTTTAAGGTTTCATAGAGGTTAACATTTACAGGAAGCAGCTACCACTCCAAAAGCGATGAGATCAAAGGTAAGAGGCTGGAAGTACTAACACTTAGAAAGAGGGGTTTCATAGACCTGAAAAACCCAGACCTCTCTGTTTGGCTGGGATCAGGTCTCTAAGCTAGAGGAAGGTCCTGTGTGGTTGGAACCTCAGACCTCTGAACAGGGGATGCTTCTTGGCTATCGCTAGTGCTGTGGGATGGGAGAGTACAAGGAAGCAGTTGGGAAAGTTGGGAAAACTGCTAATTTGTATTGAACAACTGCTCCTGGAATCAAGTACAACTGCCAGATTTTGTAAAACAGAGAAGCTGGGGTGATGTTTCTAGGAGCAGGTAGCAAACAGGAAGCCTGCAGGAAACAGGAAAGAGCAGGTCTTCTGTTCTCCACCTAGCATCCCCAAATGGCAGAACCCCAAAGGGAGCCAGCTAGCAAAACCGAGTCATTTACAGAGTCCCCACCCTGGCATCACTAAAGGAATATAGAAGGGTGGGCTTGAATCTATAAGACAAGAACTGGCACATGGTGACATAACGAACGAAGGCCACTTCATTTCATCATGACTCATCTTCTTAATTTCTTCTGGCTCAGGTCCAAGTGCCAAACCATAGAATTACCTATATCTTCTGCTCCTTTTCATGTTTCCAACCTTACTCACGTCACACATATTCTGCTTGAGCCAATTTGTCTCTTGACTCTTACCCATTAACCCCAAACTTCCACCAGTGCCACTTGCAACTGGCTCAGTATTATCCTGCCTGCTAGGTTCCAGTCAAGGTGCCCCAGCTTTCAAAACTCTCTGTAGCTGTCTTCAAATCGATTCATAAAGTTCAGGCCACTCTGGGATTTTCTCTACCATATTCAGGGAAATCCATCTCTTCCCCCGAGAAAGGAGATCCTTTCCAGTAAAAGTGATAGGCAATCAAGCAGGGGTGTGCAAGCCCACTAAATGGGAAGTCCTTACATATGTAGAACTGAATATAGTCCTGGTGAGAGTCCAGTGAAGGGGTATCCATCAAGTCAGCCAGCAAGATGGCCCAAGAATTCCTCTATCACAGCCATGGATAGGTTGGACCAAGAAAACAAGAGAGGGGCTTTGTTTTCTATGGCTTTGCTCACAGAAGCTCTCCTACCTGGCATTTCCTTTGTCCCCCACTTCTGTCCATAAAGGCAATCCCTAAATCTCCTGGAAGGTTAACTTTCAGACTTACTTCTTTATGGTACCATGTTTATCAAGAAAGCAAACTTTCCAATCTTTGGTAGTGTGAACAAGGAAGCAAAGAGTATAGAATTAAGTTTAAAGAAAGCATTTTAAATGCAGCTAGTCCTCATCCTTCTCTAGTCCTATACCCAGAGACACCAACTTTCACTCATTAGTCTGGCAAAGTTTTAAAAATTGGTAAAAAATTTTGCTATTTTAAGGAAAAGATATCAGCATAACAGCATTTATGTTACAATCACATTTTTTTACAATTACACACACACACAGAAAGTAATGTGCTTTACAAAAGACTTGGAAAGAAATACATTAAACTATTAAAGGGGTTACCTCTGGGGAGGGGAGATTGGGGAAAAGTGAGTATAGGAGGACTCACATTTTTCATTCTTTTTCTCTACTGTGTGAATTTTTTGTTATACCAATGTATATATTTATAATTTTAAAAACCATAGTGATAGACTCCAAGTTAAAAGTGATAGAATTGTGGAAACCAGAATAGACATCAAAAACAGCCTCATGAAAATATTAGAAGTACACTATATTTAACTACTTGTTGACAAGGAAAGAAAAATTAAATTTAGCACATTTTCAAATTACATACATCAAAGTACGCATTTCTGTGTAGATTTCAAGAGAGCTTCCATCTTTAAAACTATATTTTTGAGCATTTCTACAGTTAAAAATCAGGGGGTTCTCTGCGATACAGTCTGCAGTGTACATTTTGGCACACAGTTGAACATTTGAACAGAGCAAAGATCAATGGGAAGCCCGTTATCCTTGGGTTTGGCAAAGTGTTTAAACCTGTTTGGGTTTAAGTATTCAGAATGATGAAATGTTAGCCCGTCTGAGACTACTTCAGCCTTTTTTCAGGTGCAATTTCGACAGCTGTGTAAAGGATTTATGCAAGTTTGGATGAATTCAAACACAGGTGTAAAAGATAAAAGGCAAGTGGAACAAATGCACTACCTATGATCATTTTTCCATGTTTGGCCATCTTATTTGTGCCTGTTGATTCCAGTACCCCTTCATGCAACATCTATCTTATGAGTCATCAAAAAGCACCACCTTATTTTAATTTATTGCTAATAAAGAGTGAAATTTTGAACAAAATTATGCCTGGTTCTTCTCTCCAAACTCAACTCTTCTATTCCCTTGTGTTGTTCCATCTTTTCTCCATACACTTCAAATGGATTATTCTGCCTCCCTCAATCTCTTTGACCTGCAGATGTATTTAGCAGATCTTACAGCAGTGTCTCAAAATGATACTGTGAAGTATTTTGCATAATCATCTGATTATATTCTAATTGAAAGACTTAATATTTTATGTCCTCAGTAAGAAAGTAAGGTCTGGAAAGTGGCACAGCCTCCTACATCCTTTGTTCCTTATCACACTGAACATACTGTTTACTGATTGATATTAGTTATACAAAAAAGAATCGGATCCTTAACATCCAATTTTTAAAATTTTATACTCCATAAAAATAATCGTTTTCCTTAAAGGATTTTGTCTTGGTTTTGTATCACCATGATATGTTAAATAAAGAATGAAATGTACTGTTCTGCCCGGATTTTGTCTAAAACAAAGGAAACACCTCAACACAACTAAGATGTCATCATAGCAATAGGTAAGAGTGGCTCATCAAAAGTGACAGCTGTGCCTGACAGATAAGAAGGACATAAAGGAGCAGGATCACAGCAGAAAAAGGACAAGACAGGCAAATTCACCAAAGCTGCCCCAACTTGTTCATTAGCTCATGTGTCACACAACAGCGCCAAAGTCCTCTAGAAATTCTCAGTACTTTGGGGTCCTACATTAAAAACAAACAAACAAACAAACAGTGAAACACAGAAGAGAAACTCAGGTTATGGGTACACCCATTCTAGGTTGAGTAAAGCACTAGACAGGATTTAGGACCCCAGATTCTAACCTAACATTTTAGCTATGTAAGTCCAGGGAGGTCCCAAGTCCTAGATCTCTTTTTCTCATATGTGAAATGGGAATGATATATTCTTTGCAATTTATTTTGAAAGAAGTCATGAGGCTCAAATAAAGTAAGAAACATGAAACTGTTTTTGCAAAGTGTTAAGTACCATAGAAGGTGATATTGTTAGTGTCACTTTTTTTGTTTATAGGGGAAAAAAGTGCTGCACAATTTCACTTGATCATAAATTTGTTTGGGATATTGTTTTTGAAGACAATTCTTAATTTCTTGCAGAATTTGAGATTTTAGAGTATCAACTATTCCTTCTAAACTTATTTATTGAATTTACTTGTAACAGTCTAAGTTTTATTGCAAATGGAATTCTTAGCTATAAAACTCAGACATTTCACATCTATTCATTTCTGTCAGTTTAGGAAAGCAAGAATAATTTGAATGTACAAAACCACAAACATTATAGCAGTAATGATTATTTACTTTTCTAATGTTTTGAAAATGTATTCCAGGCTTTAATAAACTCCCATTTTCTAAAAAAAAAAAGCAATGAGGACTGAAAAAGACTCCTTACAAAAATATGCATAACTAATTTGGCACCCAGCTGTCTGCCTGATTATTACATTTTTGAGCTACTGACATAAGCATTTTTCAAATTTTTGATGTTTCTTTTATCTTCATAGATTTCTGAAAATCAAGGGTTTATAATAATTGAATCCTGGTTCTATATTGTTCCTGAAAGCAGAGCTGAAAAGAACCTCACCAACGCTTTTCCTTTTTAAGGAAGGAATCAAGGTGTAAAGAGACTATATGATTAACCCAGCAAGGTATCGAAAGAACAGGAATCTACCAGGTCTCCTGACTTGGCCTTCCATCCTTTCCAGAACAACAGTCAACTATACAAATTTGATGATTGCAAACACAATCCACTTTCCTTTATATGCAGTAGATGATGCAGGAGTCTACATTAGGGAAGAAACAATTGGATATGTTTATTCGAGGGATATGCTAGAATCCCAAGCTGCATCCCATACCTACTAAAGGCTACGTGATTACAATAAAGTCATTTTCTAACACTAAGTCTTATACCTTGCTCCCACTGTGGAGCCTCCCAGCTAAAACCCACCCCCTCAACACACACACACCCTACTCTCACCCCTGGTAAGGGCTTTCTAGCCGTCCAAATTGAATCACCACCAACTTCTCTATCCCGTCACCTCACTTTAGTTCTCTGCACTTGCAATTTTGTGTGTGTATTCCTGTCTTCCACGCTGAAATGTAAGCTCCACAAGATTAGGGCCCCTATCTGTGTTGCTTATCAGTTGTTTCTCAGCGTCCAGAAGAGTGCCCAACACTTAGAATACACTCAATAAGTATTTGCTGAATGAATGTGCCACTTGCTTTGTAACTGAATTAAATGCATTAACAGCTATAATTACTGGCATTTCTGCCTTAGAATTTTCGTTCCAAGGATTCCCAGCAGCATGCATTAACCGACAATGAGATTCTATTTGTTTTTCTACTACCTGGGTTGACTATATTAATAAAATACTCTCTTTTGCTTTCTTTTGTTTATAAGAGAAAATATACTTTTGTTCATGGGGAAAAAAAAGTTATCTTTGCCCTTTAAATGGACAAGTGAACTCACTGAATCAATTTTTCCAATTTTCGGAAAACAAAAATTTCTCTAGTCCTGCAAAAAGAGATCTTTTCCCTTCTTCCTCGGCATTAATGTACCCAGACATCCTGTTGTCTGTTTGCCCAGAAGTCCTTTCTCAAAGTGGTCCTCTTCAAAAGCTTTCAAGAACATACCAGTGCTCTTTAGCGTAGAAGGCTATTTTTGTGGAGGAGGAAGTTAAAACAAAATGAAAAGATTGAAACCTCTGGCCTAATTGACTTGTCCACTTGGTGTTGTTAAAACACAATGGTTTTGTCTCTCCTGCTTATCATGGGATAAACACACTAAATGGCCACCACACAATACTACTCTTCACAAGGAACTAAGAGTTTTCTGCGACAGTCACCTTACCTGCTTAATCGAACCTTGGACAATCTATGCTGAGAGACCACTGAAACAACCTAAATGTTGCTTGTCAAATAAATTAATTTATAGTTGTGGGAGGCTGATTTGTAACTCCGCACAATAGTAAAACCTGAGCCAACTAAGGCAAGAAGGAGAGGACGAAGTTCCACTGGCACCTTTTCTTTTGAAGTGGCCCCAAACCTTAAAGCCTGCATTTCATTTGGGAAAATCTTTTGCTAAAACCACTTCCCATATGCAACCCATCTGGAGGACTATAATCTAGTCTTGCCTGCAGCAAACCGACAATAATGATGCTTGCCTTTCATCACAGATCCCTGAGCACTAGACAAACATTAATTAATGCCCCAACACACCTGTGAGGTAGGGAAGTATTATTATCCCTGGCTCTCAGATGAGGAAATCCAGACACCAAGAGGTTAAATGGCTTGCCTTAGGCCTCAGAGTGGGCTAACAACAATGCAAAACTTTCCACTAACGCTTGGCCCTCCCTATGGCTGGAACTCTGAGAAACTTCCAGATCAGTTCAGTAGATCATTTCTTTTTTTTTTTTTTTTAAGATTTTATTTATTTATTTCACAGCGGGAGAGAGATCACAAGGAGGCAGAGAGGCAGGCAGAGAGAGAGGGGGAAGCAGTCTCCTTGCTGAGCAGAGAGCCCAATGCGGCCTCGATCCCAGGACCCTGAGATCATGACCTGAGCCAAAAGCAGAGGCTTTAACCCACTGAGCCACCCAGGCGCCCAGTAGATCATTTCTAGAGGAGGTGGGCTCTACCCAACTTATTTTATCTTTTCCACAGGAAGTTTAAACCTCACCCCAGTCGCAGTCTCTGTGGCGCAATCGGTTAGCGCGTTAGGCTGTTAAACCTCACCCCAGACCATAAATGAACTCATGCCTAAAGGTCTTAAAATGTAGAAACAATAAGAAAATCTGGTGAATTTATATCTTTCAATGCCTGTCCCCAAATACCCTTTAATCATCCCATCCGAGGGAAAACAAGACACTTGCTGGCCCAAACTGAGAGGCTACTATGTGTTAGGCACTGTGTTTTCAATACTGGCTCCCACCTGCTTCCCAGAGAACTCAAGTGTGACTCCAGTAAAGTAAATATTGCAACTCTGGGGTCAAGTGGAAATTAGGAACTACTCTAATGATGGATTCTCTCCTGCCCAAAAGCTGGCAAGAGGGATATAAAAATTACCAAGAGAACCCCAAATGTCAGCAATGCCGTGATCATTATACATCAGAACAGCCTTACTGCTAACATCACAAAATCTCGCCCAGACTATCAAAACTCCTACCAACATGTACAAGCCTACTTCTATGAAGAACAAATAAGAACTGTTTGTCACTAATGGAATTTTTCTATGTCCCAGCTTCACATAAAATATTGCCTTTAATATTTGCAACAATCTTCAAAGAGGTTGATAGTATTTTATTTTTCTCTCATTTTACAAGTGAAAAAAACAAGCTCGGTGTGTTAGCTAACCTGCTAGTCAGCACCAGAACCAGCAACTAAAAACCCATGTCTGACCACCAAGTCCATACTCTTAATCATAATATTTTACTACTTCTTTTCTGAGGATAACTGATTCTTGATTAATTACTTCTCCTTCTTTTACTGTTTCTTTATTCTCTTAGCACCTACAATGAAAGCTTTTGAATAGTAGCCTGGCCTCCCTGGCATGAAAATGAGCCTAAATGCCAGGCTTTCCTATGAAAATCTGCCCACTCAGTAGTATACAACACAACTACACTGAGCTTTTGGACTTTTGTCAGCCAAGATCTGGGAAGACTATCTTTTGATTTTGTTATATAAAGACTCTTGTTTGAAGTACAGCTTCTAATTCAAGGGACACTGGGACCGTTTCTGTACCCTGGACCTCATATTTGGTTTGAGTCCCTGATTTCAATGACTTCAGGCTTCTGTGTAATAACTCACCCATTTCTTCCTCCATTCTTGTATCAGTTTAGGCTGCAAGTATCAGATAAACAATGTCAAATTAACCAACAATAAAAAGGATTTATTGGTTGACTAAGTGAAAAGGCCAGCAGTAATGTGAGCTTCAGGTATGGTTTGATCAGGATTCTGGCTCTGATTCTCTAAAATTTATTCTCCTCTCTATGTCACATTGTTTCTTTTACTGACTCCTTTCCTAGTAAAAAGATAGCTGTTAGTAGCAATTTGGGCTTCAGCTTCCTTGTTTATATCCAGGACATAGTGAGAAGAGGTGGCAGGGGAGAAAAAGAAAGAGAGAGATGAGGATTTTGACTCAATGTCAAAATCATTATGTGAGAATTATGAGCTTTGTACCTATTAGACCACCCCTGGATCTACCTTAAGGCTAGGGAACTGACAACTACACTGGATGGTTCAGGTCTGAGTTACCTGATCCTATCACTATGCCAAATGGGGGTGAGGAATAGGATTATCTGAATCGTCCCAAATCAACCCACACCATTCTGTATTGCTGCAACACAGTGGTGGAGAGGTAGTTCCTCCTGTGAAAATCTGGAGAGTATTAGGAAGGGAAAAAAAGGGTCATGAATGCTAAGTAAGCAACCAATGAATTTCCTCTGCAGTCCACCCCTTTGGCCACCCAAAGTCATGCATATTCACCTTACCATGCTTGTACTTTGAAAATTGTCCACACGTGTGCAAAATGAACTCACCCAGCGAGATACAACCCAAGCCTGGTGTAATTACTACATCGAGTTCCAAGCCTAGAATGGCTAATGATCTGACTATTCTGACAAATCTTGCATTAACCCCTCATGGCCCAGTGATGCATGGCTAAGTGGTGAAATAACCTCCATCAATACTCTTGATAGACAATGGTGAAGAGAAAACAAGACAACTGCAATTTTTAAAAATCCCATTTGGAAAAGAGAGAGAAGGGGAAAAGTACATATTGGCCCCAAGTCTATAATATATATCATATCCTACTAAACAGTAATGTCAAGGATATAATGTTGAGATATAATATATGTATTGCATATAATATGCATATATTATATAAACATGAATTTAATAAATGTAATGTTATAATATGCATATTTCACTGACTTGACAGCGGAATGCATTCCTTGGTCAGACAATTAGCTGGTTTGTCTTCTTTTGGAGGTAGAAAATTAACACAAGTGCAGGGAAAGAGCAGGGGTGTCATACTTCTCTACCATTAATCAATCAGGATCTGCCTGTGGAGCTTGAACCAAAGTCAATCTTGCCCAAATTTTAAGTCTCCTATACAACACACAATGGAGGAAGGGTAATTTCCTAAAGGAAAATCTAGGTTCTGTTAGAGCATAGGATGAGAGTGAATGGATACTGGTAGAGATTGCTAGTTGCCTAGCCTAATATTCATTCTCCTCCTTTTCTCTAATAATGGAACTCCAGATTGTGCTTGACAAAATTAAAGATCTCACCACCTAGCCTCCCTCAGAGGTAAGTGTGGAGATATGCCTAAGTTCTGACCAATAACATGTAAGCAAAACTGTTATGTGACAGAGAAAGGAAAATTAGAGGAAATTTCTGGTGCTTCTTCTCCCTTGCCTCCATTTTGCCATTTGGAACATGGTTATAAGGACTAGCATTCTAGCTACCATCTTGGACCATAAAGACAAAGGCCACCTCTTAGGGATGGAAGAGAGTAAGTTGGAAAAAAAACTGGATCCTTAACTTTATCGAGCCACTAAAGTATCCAGAATTCTCTACCTCAAAGCTTCATTTACATCAGAGAAAAAATAAACTTTTACCTTATTTAAGCAACTGTTTGGGAGAGGCATGGTAGTTTTGATTAATAATAATCCAGTAGTATGCAACCAAAATTCTTTCATTTAACCAACATTATATTTGTGATCTTCCTGTGCTAGATTCCTTGATCTTTAGTTTCTTTTACTCATTCTACATCCAGATTGACCCTCAACCTATTCTGACACTTTGTGCTGGCTTTTTTTCCATAGTCCTCTGAGTTCCCAGTTGAGAGTTCTACCTCCACTGTCCCCTGCTTTCCAGGGCCCAGTGTGACACTAATGCCTTTTCTGGGCAAGTTTTTCTCTCAGCCTACTTAGGTGGATGATTTCAGATTTTGCATATCCTTATTCAGTTAAGCTGGATTTTATTCAGTATTCCAGGGGAAGTGAATTATTGCATATTCTTAGTACTTAACAATGCATTTGACCTGGTTTGTCTTTATTCAAAATCTTGAATTCCTCTTTGACACTTCAGCCTCAACTTCCTTCTGTGAAGTGATTTTCTAATTGAGCATCCCCTAACAGTTCCCACCTCAACAAAAACCTGACTTCAATTACAGTACATATGAATGTAGTTCATATTACATATTTTTATGGGTCTATGTCAGTAACTATGCATGATTAGAATAGAATATGTGCAAGTGGGCACTTTAATGCTTTTCAATAAAAAGAAGGATGATATATTTGTTTACTAATTTGAAACAGTATACTAATAATATCTGTATCTTTATTGAACACTTACTATGTTGCACAGAAAATACTAACCACATTAAATTACCTTATCACACTTAAATCACACAATGACCCTGTGCAGCAGGAGCTATTATTACCCACATTCTGAAGATGAGTAAACCGAGAAGTTAAACAATTGCCAAAAGTCACACATCTAGAAAATGATGTGTTGAGTAACACATCTAAATCTGGATGGCACCAAAACTCTCAGAGCCCACATAAGGAACAGAAATTTTCTGGGTGTTACCTCACCTGTAGTCACAAAGAGAGCCTGCCCCGAGCTATCCAGTCAATCCATGGATTGGATGGGAAAAGATATGCATAAGAAAAAAGATCAATGCTTTTGTTTGTTGGTTGGTTTTGCCTTTAGAAAGTAGCAAGGGCCACTCACACTCCCCTATTCTCTGTCAGGCATTAATCTCTAGAATCCAAGCAGAAAGTCAGGGAGACCCCTCCACTGAATAATTCATAAGTCAGAAAATCCATTTGTGTAGAAAATTAAGACATTCAACACAAACTCTGCCTGTGTGTATGTGCGTGTGGACACAAGCAGTAGTCCCCTCTTCTCTGCAGTTCTGCTCTCTGAGGTTTCAGATACCCAGGGTCAACCACGTTCGACCAGCAGATTATTCTCGTTCTAATTATTAGAGGGTTAGTAGTAGCCTAACGCCATGTCACGACGCTGACACATCAGTCACCTCACCTCATCTCATCACGTAGTTCTTTTATCTTCTCACATCATCACAAGAAGAAGGGTGAGTACAGGATAATAAGATATTTTGAGGGAGGGAGAGCGAGAGAGCACGTTCACCTAAATTTTATTATAATTATAATCACGTTCATTGTTCTATTTTATTATTGTTGTTAATCTCTTACTGTGCCCAATTTATAAGTGAAACTTTATCATAGATACGGTGTATATAGAAAAAAACAATGTATATATAGGGTTCGGTTACTATCCACGGTTTTGGGTCCGCTGTCGATGTGGAAATCTATCCAACTGACATGGATGTGGTCTTTTAATGAAGATCTTGGACTTTTTTTGGAATTTTAGCATTGTTTTCTATATCTGAAAGTCCTCTTTAAAGGCAGATTCCCTGATATACATACAAACACCAAAACACCCGGCTTCCCATCACCAGCTGTTAGAAATCTTCTGCTTGTAGTGCAGAGTATGAAAATAAGCAGGGTCTACCTTGCTAATAACAGCCCTGCCTGTGAGGGCTGTTGATAGAACACGTGACAGTTAAGCCACCAGCAAAGAGTATTTGTTTTAGCCATTTACAGTTCTACAAAGAATGTAAAGGGACTGGAATGGAATGAGATCCAGAAATAAATAGCTATGCTCACACTGTGCCACCTGTAGGCAGAGCCTGGTAATCTCAGTGAACACCTGATAACAGGAAAGAGACCTTATTCACCAGAAATGAAGGAATAAGCCTGGAAATCAGTGGGGTCACTGTGACAATAGAACCAGGTCAAAGGTCAACTTTACGGGGAGTGCAGGAGGAACAAATCTGCCCCACACCACCTATGGTTTCTCAGGGCTGCTACCGAAAGAAACAAATCTGTATTTCAACCTTGCATCTTTAAGATTCTACAACAATGTAGTGTGACGCATTTAAACGTATTTAGGCAAATTCTTATTGTGGGGGTAAGGGATGCTTTAAATTCCCTTTGATGTTCACTCTACTTTTCTAAGAGGTAGCTTCAGTTAGCTGTAACTGGCTTCACCAACCCATCAATCATGTTTGGGATACAGTCTCTTGGCTTAACATGTAGCTCAAATCAAGGAAAATTGTGGATGTGTTGAGTATGCGTCAAACTCTGAGTCAGAGCTGTCTGTTCAATCAAGTAGCCATAAGCCACGTGTAGCCACTCAAATTTAATTACAAATAAAATTTAAAATGCTGTTTCTCAGTCACAAAAGCAACATTTCAAGGGCTCAAAAGCCACTTTTGACTAGTGACTTCCATAAAGATAACCCAAATACAGAACATTCCATCACTGCAGAAAGTTCTGTTGAACTGTGCCTGTCTCTAGTGTAGATCATTAGAGTCAGAGATTTCCCTGCTGAGAGATTTAGGCTGTGTATTAGGCTGTGTATTACAGATATTAACTACAAAAATTGTCTTAGTGAATCTGAGTTATACTTTCATGGATTCACAATCATTCATGTGCTGGTCACTTGGTTTAACTATACCTTTCTACCAGCCACATATAGCTAGAATTGAATTCACCTGAATGTGACAAAAACACAAATTAACGCTATCTTAAACACACAAAGCCTATTAAACACACAGAGTTCCAGAGTCCAAAGCTTGTATAGTAATTGGATTAATTCATCGAGGACCCAGGCTCCTTCCCACTTTCTGTTGTGTCACTTCAGTTGCCTTGTCTCAGATGGTGTTTAGAGCTCGAGTCTCTGTGTCTGCCTTGCAGCCAGTTGCAAGGAGAAAAGGGAAGGGGATGGGTAGGCCCTCTCCTTTAAGGGTATTTCCTTAAGTTGCAAATGACATTCTTGCTTGCATCCTATTGTCCAAAATATAAATGCATTGCCACTCCAGGCTGCACACAAAGCTAGCCAATGTGGTCCTTATTCTGGTGGCCATGAGATTAGGGGTTTTATTACTTTGGAAAGAAAATGGCTACTGGAAAGTAATCTGGAGCCTCTGCCATACTAATAGTGTTGCAAAATGGTAAAATGGAAAAATAAAAAGAGAGTAAAGAGAATGTATTTTTCTAAGGACATGCAATATTGGTAAGAAGTTGAAAATATGTAAATGTATTGAATAGATGAAAATCTCTGCATTTCTGGTGATTTTCAGTCATCTGTATTTCCTTGGTGGCCACCTAAATGCTGTGATTTAAGGATGATCCTTCTACTCCTAAACTCTCCTTCACAGTGCTCAGAATTCTTCAGTTAGCTTTCTCATAAGACTTGAAATGCCATCAACTGCAAATTTATTGCTGTTAACAAGATGTTTACAAAATGGAAACATTCCTGGGGATGGTAAGAATATTCAATCATTCTCAATTTATTATAAATTAGTCAAATCTAACTTTTGATGTCTAAAGATAGAGGGATTGACTGGGAAATTTTTGGTGAATGAGGAGAATGAAGAAGTGATTTTGCAACTACAGGATTGGGAAGGCATGAGAGGAAAAGCATTCTGGGTGTTTTGTACAGGTGTTGAGAGTCACTAAAGAGCAGAATCAGATCATTGGAAACTTGAGGAGAAGACAAGGGAATGTCAGGGGAGGAGAGTTGAGAGGGGGAATGAGGGGCACCAAAATGGATGGAAGTGAGAGCTGAGAAGGCATCAAAGATGAATTTCATCTTGAAATTTTGCCTAGAATTGACCATGAATATTCCAGTATTTATGTGATTTCTTAGCAAAATATTCAAAAATACAACCTTTTTATCTTTCATTAAGAAATTAAAAGAGACCAAGGAGGCTAAAATGTAGTGCTAACTTAAGCACAAATATTTTGTTTACACACAACAAAAGTAAAAAAAATTCTATTATCTTAACTAAAAAGCCTCTCTTCCTGTCTTTGAAGTGTATTAACTCATTCACTTTTGGTTTTAATGGAGCCGTCATTTTTTCAGAGATTCCATCTAATAAGAACAGTAACAACAGTGATGGCATTTAACAGGAACTTGGAGGAAAGCACTATTCTAAGTGCTTTACATCATTATTTCATTTAATCTTCACAGCATCTCTTTCAGGTAGATATCGTCATACATACTTAACAGACAGGGAAAATGAGGCTCAGAACAGTTAAGTGACTTGTGTAATGTAACACAGCCAGTAGTGGCAGTCAGGCTCCAAACCTAGAAGGCCAAACTCCGGATTCGGTGCTCTTAACTTACACTTACAGTGGCTCCTGACTTGGTGTTTGTCAGAAATATCGAGGATACACATTTAGACTAAAAGTGACACCTGAACAGGCCATATGCTACACTCCCTTTTTCAATAAATCATTTTCCATGTGATTGACATGACTTCTGACTGACTCAAATGTCCTTTATAGAGATGGACAGCCACTTCCTCCTACAACATTCTTCAGCAACCTTCTCCCCACTTCCCTGCTTCATGCTCCCCACCACAACCCCCATTATCACCACCTCTGGATAGCAACCAAGGTGTTTTCTGTCAATGGTGTCACCTAGTGGTCACAGAGAGGAATTCGTGTATTTCATATCCTTTTCCTTTTGCCCTCTCCTATTCTCCTCTTCAAGTATTTTTTTGGCAGAACATATTCACCTCTTTTAAGTGCTCACTCCCAAGTCATTCAGTTCTACTTTAAATAATCTTTTCTGCTCATATACATTCGTCTCATTTAACTCCCTTTCTTCTCCTTCTCTCCCTCTCTCCCTCTCTCTCTGAGGGAAAATACCTCTCCCACTCATTTATTTGACTAGCCAAGAGGTCAACTTAATCATCAGGGGATAGTGGGCTCTGGAGTGAGACATAGCTGAATTTGAATTCCAGATCCACCACTTATTAATTACGTGATCCTGAGTAAGTTACATAACCTTTCTAAATCTCAGTTTTCAAATCTATAAAATGGAAATAAATTGCCTACTTTGAGCTGTTACAGGAATGAAATTAATTAAAATAACTTAAGAAAAGCAATAGGGCGCCTGGGTGGCTCAGTGGGTTAAAGCCTCTGCTTTCGGCTCAGGTCATGATCTCAGGGTCCTGGGATCGAGGCCTGCATCGGGCTCCCTGCTCAGCGGAGAGCCTGCTTCCCCCTCTCTCTCTCTGCCTGCCTCTCTGCCTCCTTGTGATCTCTCTCCCTCTGTGAAATGAATAAATAAAATCTTTAAAAAAAAAAAAGAAAAAAAAAGAAAAGCAATAATACCTACCTGTACATAGTGGGTATTTAATGAATATCATTCCAATGCCCTCATACTTTCCAGGCTAAATGATTCTACTGTAGAACCAATGTCTGTAATGCCTGAAATATTTCAAATAAGTTGCCATCAAAATCTCCACAGCCTCCATCTACTTGCTGGTTCTTCTCTTTCTTAAAATATGTGGTATTTCTTCTTCATGATGGAGGAATCAAATACTTATGGAATAACCCGGATATATGACCAACATTAACAAACGCTATCCCTATGTAAAAAATGCATTCAAAATTCCAGAGATTCATAAATTAGGAATTTCTTCTAGTTTGGTTTTAAAATTATGAAAAACTCTATAAAGAAAATGAACCCAAGGGTAAAGCGTGTGTGTGTGTATGTGTGTGTGTGTGTGTGTGTGTGTGTGTGTGTGTGTGTTTCCTAATGGAGACGAGGACTTCTAAGCAGATAAGCTCACAAAATAAAGTAGAATCTGTTGATACACTATAGAAAAATTTTAAAATTAACCTGCTCTAAGAGGTACTGATTCTCTTCAAACACAGTTTATCTTCTCAGTTACACATGTGACACATAAAACAGATCTAGCCATAGAAACCTATGAATGAGCTTTGGCAATATATGCAAATTACTAGTTTATGTTATTTACCAAAATGGAATGTTGAAAAGGCAACTCAATGAGGAAAGGATAGTCATTTCAACAAATAGCATGGAAACAACTGGACATCAATATACAAAAGAATGCACCTTGACCCATACTACATACCATGTATAAAAATCAACCTAAACTGAACTATAGACATAAATGTAAAAACTGAAACTATAAACCTCTGGAAGAAAATATAGGAAAAAATCTTGAGACCTTGGGTTAGGCAATGATTTCTTAGAAATGATACAAAAAGCATGACATACAAAAGAAGAAGCTGATAAGTTGAATTTCATTAAAACTAAAACTTCTGCTCATCAAAAACACCATAAAAAAGTTAAAAAGTAAGCCACAGACTGGTCAAAATATTTCTAACACATATATCTGATAAAGGGCTTAAATCCAAAATATATAAAGGAGTCTCAAAATGCAATAATAAGAAAACAAACAACCCAATTAAAAAATAAACAAAAGATTTAAACACCAAAGAAGATATACAGACGCCGAAGATGCTCATTCAAAGATGTCCAACATCGTTAGTCATTAGGTAAATGTAAATTCGAACCATGATGAGATCTGATCTATATCCATTAGCTTGCCTTAGAACAAACAAAAACAAAAACCTGACAATACCAGCTGCTGACATAGGTGCTGAGTAATTAGAACTTTCATACATTGCTGCTAGACACGAAAAATGGTTCACGCACTTTGGAAAGAGTTTGGTAGTTTTTAGAAAGTTACACATGCCCTTGTAAGTACAAAAGAAATGAAAACATGTTCAAATCAAAATCTGAATGTAAATGTTTATAGTAATGGCTTGATTCATAGTCACCAAAAACTGGAAACAACTTATATGTCATTTTACTGGTAAATGGATCAACACTATGGTACATCCAAACAATGGAACAACGCTCAGCAATAAAAAGAACAAAGTACTGGTACACACAGCAACATGGGTGAATGCATTACGCTGAGTGCAAAAAGCAGGCTCAAAACAGTACATACTCTATGGCCTTCTGGAAAAGGGGAAGCTATAGGGGCAAAGAATAGATGGGTTGTTGCCAGGATCTAGGGGTCAGGGATGAGTTGATGACAAAAGGACACAACAGAAATTCTGGAGCTGAGAAAGGTGCTCTACATCTTGATTTTTGTGGTTGTTACATGACTATATGCTTTTTCCAAAACTGTGCACTAAAAAGGGTGGATTTTACTATCTATGGATTATAGCTCAATAAAAAATAATACAATAAGGAAGGGGAGGAGCAAGATGGCAGAGAACTAGGAGATCTAAATTTCATCTGGTCCCAGGAATTCAGCTAGTTATCAAACCATTCTGAACACCTACAAACTCAAGAGGAGATTGAAGAGAAGAATAGCAGCAATTCTTTTTTTTTTTTTAAAGATTTTTTATTTATTTATTTCACAGAGGGAGAGAGATCACAAGGAGGCAGAGAGGCAGGCAGAGAGAGAGAGGGGGAAGCAGGCTCCCCGCTGAGCAGGGAGCCCGATGCGGGCCTCGATCCCAGGACCCTGAGATCATGACCTGAGCCGAAAGCAGAGGCATCAACCCACTGAGCCACCCAGGCGCCCTAGCAGCAATTCTATAAACAGAAAAGTAGCCACATTCCCGAAGGTAGGACGTGAGGAGAAGTGACTCCATCGCGATATAGGGAAAGATAGACGGCGGGGGGAGGGGCTGGCTCCTGGCAAGCGGTAGAGCAGTAGAGAGCACAAGTGGGAACTTTTAGAAGTCAGCTCCACTGAGAGATGTGGCTCCAGAGGCTAAGTGGAGGGTGGAGCCCTCACGGGGGCAGTGTAGTCTCAGGTCCCTCAGGGTCAGAGAAAGACTGGGGGTGCCCGAGTGTGGCAGAGCTCCCAGGTATCAGGTCGGGGAAGCTGGCTGCAAAGACGGAGGCAAGGCGTGGGCTCTCAGCTCAGGGTTGCTACCAACCATGATTCCCAGCACAGTCAGGCCACTGCTCTTCGAGCAGGACCCCACAAGTGGCAGATCTGGGGAGACTCACCTTCCTTCCCTTGGAGGAGCGGCACAGGAGTGCACTGCAGGAATCTGCTGGGTTTAGGAGACTCCAAACGGGGCCGCGCGCCAGAGATAGAAATGCTCAGTCACAGTCCAGGTGAGCTCAGAGTGCGGCCAGAGACCAGGAGACAGGAGGGATTGACTGCTTTTCTCTAAGGGTGCACTGAGGAGTGGGGCCCTAAATTCTCAGCTCCTCTGGGCCGGAGATTAGGAGGCCGCCATTTTCATTCCCGTCCTCCAAAGCTGTACGGAAAGCGTTTAGGGAACAAAAGCTCCTGAGAGCGAATCTGAGCTGATTACTTAGCCTGGCCCCTGGCAAGGGCAGTGCAATTCCATCTTGGGCAAAAATATTTGAGAATAGGGGCGCCTGGGTGGCTCAGTGGGTTAAAGCCTCTGCCTTCGGCTCAGGTCATGATCTCAGGGTCCTGGGATCAAGCCCTGCGTCAGGCTCTCTGCTCAGCAGGGAGCCTGCTTTCTCCTTTCTCCCTGCCTGCCTTTCTGCCTACTTGTAATCTCTCTCTCTCTGTCAAATAAATAAATGAAATCTTAAAAAAAACAAACATTTGAGAATCACTGCAACAGGCCCCTTCCCCAGAAAGTCAACAAGAACATGCAGCCAACACCAAATTCTGATCAGTGAGAACTGTAAAACTTCAGAACTAGTGGAATACAGCACATAGAATGCATAGCTTTTTCTCCATGATTCTTTAGTCTTTCAAAGTTAATTTTTTTAATTTTATTTTTTCTTATTCTATTTTTTAAATTTTTCCTCTTTCCTATCTTAACCTTTTTAAACTATTTTATCAATACTTTTAAAAAGTCTTTTTAAATTCTCATTGTTATAGTTATATTCTATCCCTTCATTGTATTTAACTTTATTTTTTGTATACATATAAGTTTCTTTCTTTAAAATGTTGATGTACAGTTTCTTCTAACAGATCAAGATATACCCTAAATCTAGCTTATGGTTTTGTTCTAGTCTCTAACCTGATCGCATTCTCTCCTTTTTTGTTTTTCCTCTTTCAACAGGCTTCTCGTCAATTCATTTTTTAAAATCTTTTTTAATTTTCATCTTTACAGTCATATTCCATCCCTCCATCGTGTTTACCTTTATTTTTGTGTATATATATATATATATATATATATATATATATATATTCTTCTTTCTTTAAAATTTTGGGAGGTAATTTCTTCTAACAGACAAAAATACACCCAAAATCAACTGTGTGGCTCTGTTCTATTCACCAATCTAATCATATATATGTATAATATATTTTTTAATTTTTTTCCTTTGTTTTCCCCATGCTTTTGGGTCTCTTCTGATTTGGTTAGTGTATATTTTTCTGGGGACCTTGCTACCCTTTTAGTATTTTGTTCTCTCATTCATCTATTCTCCTCTAGATAAAATGATAAGGTGGAAAAACTCACCTCAAAAAAAAGAACAAGAGGCAGTACCAATGGCTAAGGACCTAATCAATACAGACATTAGTAAGATGTCAGAACTAGAGTTCAGAATAACAATTATAAAGATTCTAGCTGGGCTTGAAAAAAACATAGAAGATACTAGAGAATCCCTTTCTGGAGAAATAAAATCCCTCTCTGGATATATAAAAGAACTGAAATCTAACCAATTTGAAAAAAGCTATTAATGAGGTACAATAAAAAATGGAGGCTCTTACTGCTAGGATAAATGAGGCAGAAGCAAGAATTAGTAATATAAAAGACCAAATGATGGAGAATAAAGAAGCTGAGAAAAAGATAAATAACTACTGGACTTTGAGGGAAGAGTTTGAGAGATAAGCGATACCATAAGACAAAACAATATTAGAATAATTGGGATCCCAGAAGAAGAAGGTATATTGGAGCAAATTATAGCAGAGAGCTTCCCTAATTTGGGGAAAGGAACAAGCATCAAAATCCAGGAGGCACAGAGAATCCCCCTCAAAATCAATAAAAATAGGTCAAGGCCCCATCATCTAATAGTAAAATTTACAAGTCTCAGTGACAAAGAGAAAATCCCGAAAGCAGCTTGGGATAAGAGATCTGTAACATACAATGGTAGAAATATTAGACTGGCAGCAGAGCTATCCACAGAGACCTAGAAGGCCAAAAAGGACTGGCATGATATATTCAGAGCACTAAATGAGAAAAATATGCAGCCAAGATACTATACCCAGCTAGGCTGTCATTGAAAATAGAAAGGAGAGATAAAAAGCTTCCAGGACAAACAAAAACAAAAGAATTTGTAAACACCAAACCAGCCCTACAGGAAATATTGAAAGGGGTCTTCTAAGCAAAAAGAGAGCCTAAATGTAACAGACCAGAAAGGAACAGAGACAATATACAGTAACAGTCACCTTACAGGCAATACAATGGCACTAAATTCATATTTTTCAATAGTTACCCTGAATTTAATTGGGCTAAATGCCCTAAACAAAAGTCACAGGGTATCAGAATGGATAAAAAAAAAAAACAAGACCCACTGATATGCTGTCTTCAAGAAGCTCATTTTAGACCCAAAGACACTTCCAGATTTAAAGTGAGGGGGTAGAAAACAATTTACCATGCTAATGGACACCAAAAGAAAGCTGGGGTGGCAATCCTTATTTCAGATAAGTTAGATTTTAAGCCAAAAACTATACTAAGAGATGAAGAAGGACACTATATTATACTTAAGGGGTCTGTCCAACATGAAGATCTAACAATTTTAAATATCTATGCCCCTAACATGGGAGCAGCAAATGATATAAACCAATTTATAATAAAATCAAAGAAACACATCAACAATAATACAATAATAGTAAAATTATTTTACTATAGTAAAATAATAGTAGGGGACTTTAACACCCCCCTCACTGACATGGACAGATCATCTAAGCAAAAGATCAACAAGGAAATAAAGACTTTAAATGACACACTGGACAGATGGACATCACAGATATATTCATAACATTCTATCACAAAGCAACAGAATACACATTCTTCTCTAATGCACATGGAACATTCTCCAAAATAGGTCACATCCTGGGTCACAAATCAGGTCTCAACTGGTACCAAAAGATTGGGATCATTCCCTGCGTATTTTCAGACCACAATGCTTTGAAACTAGAACTCAACTACAAGAGAAAAGTTGGAAAGAACTCAAATACATGGAGGCTAAAGATCATCTTACTAAAGAATGAATGGGCCAGCCAGGAGATTAAAGAAGGGTTTTAAAAAATTCATGGAAACAAATGAAAATGAAAACAACTGTTCAAAACCTTCGGGATAGAGCAAAGGCAGTCCTGAGAGGAAAGTATATAGGAATACAAGCCTTTCTCAAGAAACAAGAAAGGTCTCAAATACACGGCCTAACCCTACACCAAAAGGAGCTGGAGAAAGAACATCAAATAAAGCCTAAACCCAGCAGAAGAAGAGAAATAATAAAGATCAGACCAGAAATCAATGAAATAGAAACCAAAAGAACAGCAGAACAGATCGACAAAACTACGAACTGGTTCTTTGAAAGAATTAATAAGATTGATAACCCCCTGGCCAGACTTATCAAAAAGAAAAGAGAAAGGACCCAAATTAATAAAATCATGAATGAAAGAGGAGAGATCACAACCAACACAAAAGAAATACAAACAATTATAAGAACATATTATGAGCAACTATACACCAGCGAATTTGACAATCTGGAAGAAATGGATACATTTCTAGAGACATATAAACTACCAAAACTGAACCAGGAGGAAATAAAAAACCTGAACAGACCCATAACCAGTAAGGAGATTGAAGCAGTCATCAAAAATCTCTCAACGTACAAGAAACCAGGGCCAGACAGTATCCCAGGGGAATTCTACCAAACATTTAAAGAAGAATTAATACCTATTATCCTGAAACTGTTCCAAAAAATGGAAATGGAAGGAAAACTTCCAAGCTCATTTTATGAGGCCAGTATCACCTTGATCCCAAAACCAGACAAAGACCCCATCAAAAATGAGAATTACAGACCAATATCCCTGATGAACATGGATGCAAAAATCCTCACCAAAATACTAGCCAATAGGATCCAACAGTACATTTAAAAGGATTATTCACCACGACCAAGTGGGATTTTTTCCTGGGCTCCAAGTTTCACTCAACACCCACAAATCAGTCAATGTGATATGATACATTAATAAAAGAAAGAACAAGAACCATATAATACTCTCAATAGATGCTGAAAACACATTTGACAAAGTACAGCATTCTTGCTTGATCAAAATTCTTCACAGTGTAGGGATAGAGGGTATGTACCTCAATATCATCAAAGCCATCTATGAAAAACACACAGCAAATATCATTCTCAGTGGGAAAAAACTGAGAGCTTTTCCCTTAAGGTCAGGACGGCTATTCACCATCACTACTGTTATTCAACCCAGTACTCAACCTAGCCTCAGCAATCAGACAACAAAAAGAAATAAAAGGCATCTGAAATGGCAAAGAAGAAACTCTCACTCTTTGCAGATGATAAGGTACTTTATGTGGAAAACCCAAAAGATTCCACTCCAAAATTGCTAGAACTCATATGGGAATTCAGTAAAGTGTCAGGATATGAAATCAATGCACAGAAAGCAGTTGCATTTCTATACACCAACAACGAGACAGAAGAAAGAGAAATTAAGGAGTAGATCCCATTTACAGTTGCACCCAAAACCACAAGATACCTAGGAATAAATCTAACCAAAGAGACAAAGAATCTGTACTCAGAAAACTTAATGTACTCATGAAAGAAATTGAGGAAGACACAAAGAAATGGATAAATGTTCCATGCTCATGGATTGGAAGAATAAATATTGTGAAAACCTCTATGCTACCTAGAACAACCTACATATTTAATGCAATCCCTATCAAAATACCATCAACTTTTTCCCAGACATGGAACAAATAATCCTCAAATTTATATGGAACCAGAAAAGACCCTGAATAGCCAGAGGAATGTTGAAAAAGAAAACCAAAGTTGGCAGCATCACAATTCCAGACTTAAAGCTCTATTACAAAGCTTTAATCATCAAGACAGTATGGTACTGGCACAAAAACAGACATGTAGTTCAATGGAACAGAATAGAGAGCCCGGAAATGGGCCCTCAACTCTATGGTCAACTAATCTTCGACAAAGTGGGAAAGAATGTCCAATGGAAAAAAGCCTCTTCAACAAATGGTGTTGGGAAAATTGGACAATCACATGTGGAAGAACAAAACTGGAATATTTCCTTACACCACACACAAAAATAGACTCAAAATGGATGAAAGACCTCAATGTGAGACAGGAATCCATGAAAATTCTTGAGGAAAGCACAGGCAGCAACCTCTTCAACCTCAGCCGCAGCAACTTCTTCCTAGAAACATCGCCAAAGTTAAGGGAAGCAAGGGTAAAAATGAACTATTGGGACTTCATCAAGGTCAAAACCGTTTGCATAGCTAAGGAAACAAGTCAACAAAACCAAAAGACACCTGACAGAATGGGAGAAGATATTTGCAAACGACACATCAGATAAAGGACTAGTATCCAAAATTTATAAAGAACTTATCAAACTTAATACCCAAAGAACAAATAATCCAATCAAGAAATGGGCAGAAGACATGAACAGACATTTCTGCAAAGAAGACATCCAAATGGCCAACAGACACATGAAAAAGTCTTCAACATCCCTCAGCATCAGGGAAATACAAATCAAAACCACAGTGAGATACCACCTCACACCAGTCAGAATGGCTAAAATTAACAAGTTGGGAAATGACAAGTGTTGGCAAAGATGCAGAGAGAGATGAACCCTTCTACGTTGTTGGGGGGAATGCAAGCTGGTGCAGCCACTCTGGGAAACAGTATGGAGAGTCCTCAAAAAATTGAAAATAGAGCTACCCTATGACCCAGCAATCGTACTACTGGGTATCTACCCTAAAAATACAAATGTAGTGATCCAAAGGGGCATGTGCACCCCAGTGTTTATAGCAGCAATGTCCAAAATAGCCAAACTATGGAAAGAACATAGATGTCCATCAAAAGATGAATGGATAAAGAAGATGTGGTATATATATATACAATGGAATACTATGCAGCCATCAGAAAATGAACTCTTGCCATTTGCAACGACATGGATGGAACTAGAGGGTATTATGCTAAGTGAAATAAGTCAATCAGAGAAAGAAAACTATCATATGACCTCTCTGACATGAGGAATTTAAGAGGGAGGGTGGGAAGTTATGGGGGGGAGCGAGGGAAAAATGAAACAAGATGGGGAGGGAGACAAACCATAAGACACTCTTAATCTCAGGAAACAAACTGAGTGTTGCTAGAGGGGAGGGGTGAGGGAGGGATGGGGTGGCTGGGTGATGGACATTGGGAGGGTATGTCCTATGGTATGTGCTGTGAATTGTGTAAGACTAATGATTCACAGACCTGTACCCCTGAAGCAAATAATACATTATATGTTAATTAAAAAAATTTTTTTTAATTAAAAAATACAATAATATAAGTGAAAGTATTCAGTTTTGTGTTTCCTTTCAGGAGGCAGATAGAATTAAAATTATAAATGTTTACATTTTTGCAGTTCATATGTATAAAATCATGTAAACTGTCAAAGTTACCCAAAACATTAACAATGGTTATCATTGGGTGGCAGAATTACAGATGCATTTTCTCTCTTTCCTTATCTTTGCTTTCTAATTCTCCTACCACAAACATATGCAAAAGAACAAAGCTATAAATTCATTCTTACCAATATCATTAGTTTTTGACATATAAATAAGTATTCTAGTTAAGAAGAAGGCATTTAGATCATCTTGTCCCAAGTATTATTAACAGAAAACTAAAACAAAACTCATGAGGTCAGATGATTTTACTAAGGTACCCAGGGGAGCAACTGGAATAATTAAAGGGAACACAAAATGTTTATGCAAATACTTTTACATAACAACTAGAATCAATTAATAAAGACATAGTATTTTTTTAATTATACCCAAAGAAATTATGTTCTTTCCAGCCTGAAAATTGGGATATATTTTTAAAAATGTGCTGCCTCACCATGAAATCTACCTTCTGCTTCTTGCCTTCCCCTCCCATAGTGCCCACACACTACACCTTGGCAAGAATTATCAGAGCAAGAAATCAACATATTCTACAGTTGCTCCTACTTAACAAAGGAAATTTTCATTCTTTTACAAATATGAAAATCTTACTAAAATAAATTTGAAACCTATTTTGAAAGCATATTTTAAAATTTTAAGGTACTCTACTAAGTGAGGATGCATTGAGAAGTAATTTCAAAATGATTTATGCTTACCAGCCTTAAGTCAAAACCAAGATGAAGTGAAGAAAATCAAAATCAAATAGGTGTAACTGCCTGGATTACAGAATTTACATTGGTAAACAGAAGCAAGTCAGGGACTCACAGAATATTCAAGTTATTAGAGAATCTAAAAGATCCACTCATCAACTTCCTATATATTATTACATTGCTTTATTAAAAAAAAAAAAGGCAGGGGAGACTGAGTGACTCAGTTGATTAGCATCCAACTTTTGATCTAAGCTTAGGTCTTGATCTCAGGGTTGTGAGTTCAAGCCCCACATTGGACTCCACGCTGGGCATGGAGGCTACTTAAAAAATAAATAAATAAATAACCCAGAGAAAATAAGTGCATTGTCCCAAGTCTCACAACACATTAGGGAAGCTAGACTGAAAAAGGCCTCCCAATTCTAGTGTACCATGAGAAGGGAAATAAGCCACAAGACAGAATGGAGAGTGAACTATGAGAGTTTAATATCACCCTCCATTGTTTCTATGTATTAGTTGAAGAACAAAGTTATTTTTATTAACGTTGACTGCTTGACTTGTAATTTTTAAACTGGAAGAAGAGAGATCTAAGCTTGTAAACAGTCTCAGCAGATGATATTTCTTTGGGGAGGTGTTTTTTTTACTATCAAGTAAGCACTGTGTTATTTCTGGTACATTCCAGAAGTACTAGTGTTGATAAATTGTACTGCTATGCTTGTAGCCACTCTCTAACAATATTTGTAGTCAATAAGTTGGCTCACATAATAAGAAAAATGGGAGTGGGGAAAGAAAAGAAGACATGCTACTAATCCTAAATCCTAAATGTGTCAAGAATCTTCTGGGATTTATTAGGGTCAAGAAGTTGCCTTAAGGATCCATTTAAGATAATTTCAAAGCTAAATGGTGTACAGATATCCTTGCCTCAGAAATTGTTCTTGAATTGGATCAGCATAATTTGGTGCTGGTCTCAAGACATTCAGCATAATTTTTTAATTAAAAAAATTTTTGATGCAGGAGTAATACATGCCAAATGTTTTTTAATAAGAAAATGATTTAGAAAAGTATTTTGAAGAAGAAAATAGAAATAACACATAATCCCACCATGCCAAGATAGCCACAGTTCAATGTTGGTGTATTTCCTTCCAGGCTGTTTTTTGTTTATGTATGTGTGTGTATTTTTGTACGAATTTGCAAACATTTACTTAAATGCAAAATTAATATATAATGTCATTTTGTAGTTACACATTTTTTACTTAAAACTAAAATCATAGAAATTTATTTTCAGGACAACAAACACAGATTCACATCATTTTAAATGTTAGACAAGATAAATCAAAATGTTATCTGAAATAACTGACTTATATCATTAATTACTTGATAATTATTTCTTTTGCAAAAACTATGGAAGTGAAATAACTAGATAAAGGAATATATACTTTTTAATATTTTTTTGCATATATAAAAAACTGCCCTCTAAAATAAATTGTCCATTCTGCCAATTTATACTGCCATTAGTAGTATATGAGATTGTCAATTTCCTTACTCCTGTATCAAGAGTAGATATTATTTTTAAAAATTTTTTTCACTCTGAGATTGAGCAAATGATATTATTTTTATTTCTGTGTTTAATTATTAATGAAATTAGCTATCTTTCATATATTTATTGGCAGTTGCTTTTTTTCCCCTTTACTCGTCTTTGTCTAACTTTCTATATGGATGTTTATTATATAATTATGAGAAACTTTTTTCACCATAAGATATGCACAAGAATTCTGATTGACATTAGAATAATGGCACCTATCTGATTCTAAATCTTGGCACACACTCTCTCCCAAATCATAAGATCAAGAAGGGGAACAATAATGAAACAAGATGGGATGGGGAAGGACATAAACCATAAGAGACTCATGATCTCACAAAACAAACTGAGGGTTACTGGGGGGTGGGAGGGTAGGGATAGGGTAGATGGGTTATGGACATTGGGGAGGGTTTGTGCTTTGGTGAGTGCTGTGAAAGATGTAAGCCTGATGATTCACAGACCTGTACCCCTTGGGCAAAGAATAAAAATAAAATTTAAAAAAAAAAAAAGAAGGGGAACAAATAAACCACACATTACCCAAGAGACAAAGAATACTTCAAATTATTCACAAGTAGAGAAATAAGTACTAAATTCCAGCAAAATTATTTGGAATACTATTTTGGAATTTGGAAGACTACATTCCAAATCAAATATCAGATTTCCTGTTGTCACTACAGGCCAACTGGTGTGGAGAGTAGTAGAAAGTAGTTTTAATATGCTCTCTGGGAAAAGGAAGAGATGAACAGAGGACATCGATAAAACAAAGACAAAATCCCACCCACAAAGAGAAAGTCCAACACTAAGCTCTAAAATAGGAAACACGAGTCTGGAACTTGATGGACCATAGCATCGGTTACATAAAAATTCAGCAAAAATGGAGGTGGCAGGCTTGAAGAAGCATTAGTTCTGGAAGAAAAAAGATAGGGAGGAAGTACCCCTCTGAGATGAGGAAGTGAAGGAAAAGAAATAAGAGGAGAAAGGTAATGATTCTGCATAAATAAAAGAGAATCACAAGGCATGCCAAAATCTCACAATGTTGTCCATTAGAAAAATTACATTTCACTATGCTGACAGATATTCTTGAACTAGGAACTCTCTGTGAAATATCTATAAATAGGAGAAATAAAAACAAATCTATTCAAGTTGCTGTAGTAAGAAAACATGCATATCAGAACATTCCACCTGATGAGAATCCTCCGCAAAAAAACTACAAAGCAGAAGAAAATCATAACACAACACTCTAAACGGAACTAAATATTCTCAATTTATTTGTAATTAAAGTTTTCTTAGTATCAGAAATCTGAAAATGATGCATGGAAATGGGCAAAAAAGAGAAGAAGTGGAAAAAGAGTTAATTGAATGTGAGGAAAAAATCTGAAGAAAAAGGGGGGGAAAAACCAGTCAGGAATGGAGAATAAATTGTAAGGTACCTAAAAGAGAATATTTTCAAATGAAGAAAGGTAAGAAAACAAAAAATAATAAAAATGACATAAAGAGAGAGAGAAATAAAAATAATCAGAGAGAAAGTGGTTAAATAGAAGTCTAGCAAATAAGATCTAACCTATGTATAATTGGAGACCCGAAAAAAGAAAAAATAATGCTTTCTAAAAATAAGAGAAAATATATATAGGTATGTTAAAAGGATCCATCATGTACCTAAGAAAGTTGATTCAAAAATGGTTAATTCTGAGAATATCTGCCCTTATTTTGTAGGAGGGTAAAGCCAATTAACTTTATCATTATTAAGTATGAAGGGAGTGCAAAGGAGATGGGAGAAAAGCCTCAATGCAAAAGATGCCAGAGAAAGAAAGAGAAAAGGAACAGAAAAGGTAATGCAAATATAGAGCATGATAAGGTTAGAAATAAACTCAAATTTATCAGTAATCACAATACATGGAAATGTACTAAACACTCCAGTTAAAAAACAAAGGTGGTGGAACATTTAAAAATATTTAATCCTATGCTATTTATATGTTTCTACATTATAAATTAAATATATTAGAAATGTTAAAAGAGTTTAACTAATAACTAAGATAGCTAATTTTTTAGAAAATAATATAAAAATCAATTATGTTTTTATACACTGCAACAATTAGAAAATGTAAATTTTAAAAAGCCACTATGTGTAATAGCTACAAAAGATAAAAATATTAAATATTTAGGGATACATGCAACAAAAGATGTTCTTTTATTAATAAAACTCACTGCAAGACATTAAATGATTAGGGGTGCCTGGGTGGCTCAGTCATTAAGCATCTGCCTTCGGCTCAGGTCATGATCCCAGGGTCATGGGATCGAGCCCCATACTGGGCTCTCTGCTTGGTAGGAAGCCAACTTCTCTCTCTCTCACTCCCCCTGCTTGTGTTCCCTCTCTCTCTGTGTCTCTCTCTGTCAAATAAATAAATAAAATCTTTTTTAAAAAGACATTAAATGATTAGACAGATAAAACATATGATAGAGATCTCAATGATTGCCAAATGTATTCCTTATTTTCAATGAAATGTCAATCAAATTCTCAATAGAGTTTTCCATGAAACTTGAAAAGCTGGCTTTTTAAAAAAGACTATTAATTCATTAAACAAAGAGAGACCATGGGAGAGGGAGCAGGGAGCTCTATGCAGGGCTCAATCCCAGAACCCTGGGATCATGACCTGAGCCGAATGCAGATGCTTAACAACTGAGCTACCCAGGCGTCCCTTGAAAATCTGATTTAAAAATATATATATATGAGGTGCACCTGGTGGCACAGTCAGTTAGGCATCTGACTCTTAGTTTCAGCTCAGGTCATGATCTTAGGATCATGAAATCAAGCCCCCCATGTGGCTCCAAGCTCAGAGAGGAATCTGCTTGTCCCTCTTACTTCCCATATTTCCCACTCCCTGCTTGTGCACTCTCTCTCCCTCTCTCTAAAATGAATAAATAAAATCTTTAAAATAAAAAGTATATGGAAAAGTGGTGCCTGGGAGTTTCAGATAGTTAAGTGGCTGACTCTTGATTTCAGCTCAGATCATGATCTCAGCCTTATGAGAACAAGCCCTGCATTGGGCTCCCCAGTCAGCTGGGTGTCTGCTCGAGATTCTCTCCTTCTGCCCCCCCCATTCATGCACTTTCTCTAATATAAATAAATAAATCTTTTTTAAAAAGTATATGGAAGAATAAAGGGCCAAATAAACAAAGAAAAACTAAGACATTCCTGAATAATAACAAAGTAGGTGATCTTATATTATCAGATATCAAGACAATATAAAGCCATACTGATGAAGACAGAAAGATGTTGATGCAAGGATAGCCAGGTAGACCAATGAACCTTTATTAAAATAATGAAAATTCCATTTATGTTTAAGCATGGCAAATCAATGAAGAAAAGATGAACTATATTGGCTGTTCATATAGGAAAAATTGATTTGGTTATTTACCCCTCACAACTCAAATACCTACTTTAGGTAGATTAAAGTCTTACATATGATTAGAAAAACTATAACACTTTTTAAGATAATAGGGAGAAATTCTTTATGACCTCAGGTTAGAGAAATATTTCTTAAGCAAAACAGAAAGTATATAAAGGTTCAGGAGAAAAAAATGATAAATTTGACTATTATGAAATTAATTTTTTTATTCATCCAAAACCACCATAAAAAGGATGAAAAGATAAGTCACATATTGGGAGAAGACATGTAGAGCACATATAACTGACAAAAGGCTAGTATTTCAACTACATAAAGGAGTCCTACAAAGACAACTCAATAGGAAAATGAGTCAAATACATGAACAGGAAGAGGAAACGCAGGTGCTTTGTAAACCCTTAACAAAGAAGAAAAATTTGTGGAGAGAGATGGAGAAAATGTCAACCTCATTAGAAATCAGAGAAAAGCAAATTAAAACGACAATAAAACACCATCCCACATACAGCAGATTGGAAATATTTTTAAGTTGGTTAATACCAAACAACAGCACGAGAGACTAGGCTGGCATTACCTAGTGAAGCTACATTACTAGAGATAAAATATACATTCTGTGACTCACCAACTCCAAGAGAAACACTTGGACATATGCATCAGGAGACAAGAACATTCACAACAGCATTGTCTCAAATGCCCATCACAATAGATAAATATATTGTATTTTTAGACAATAGACTACTCTACAAAAGTGAAAAATGAAGAAATTGCACCTGTTGGCATCCCCATAAATTAGTATTATTTCACCTTATTTAAAGCTCATATAGAGGCAAAATGGAATGATACATTGTTTAGGGATGCTGAAATAGGTGCTAAAACTACAAAGAAAAGCAAGAGAATAATGAACACGAAGTAGAAGATAGTAGTTACCTCTTGATGGAGAAAGTGAGAGATGTTTTTGGCAAGGGTTACATAGTAAACGTCTAAGTTATTAGTAATATTCTATGTCTTTTTCTAGGTGTTGGATACACTACTGTTTATTTTAAATTGCACATACCTCCTTTAAGCATCATATCTACTACAATTAAAAATTAAAAGGAAAGGTTTATAGTGAAAGCTCCGTTTGGAACTGCCTTCCCCTGGAATGTTAGCCAGATGAAATTTTTAACATTTTAAACTTGTAGCTCTTGGAAATTAAAACCAAAACAGACAGGCTCTAAGCCTCAAATTTCAGACCAGCTGGATGAGTGATTTTGCATGTGCTATCTGCTTTGGTTATTTAAGTGACAGATTTTCTTTATTTGCCATGAGAAATTCATTTACAAAGCCAGAAGGCACAAAGCTGCATTTGACTAATAAAATGTTCTGTGTGTCTCATCTTCTCATTCCTTGGTTATTTGCTATTGTTGCACAAATCCTGGGAGGACAACTTTTTACTAGCACCTGTGTGCACCAGCATCAATATCTGATGCATTTTAGTGGGGGTTAATTTATATCAGACTCTCAACCAGCTGGGCCAACTCTCTGATTCATAGATCAGTGAGCAGACTCCTGAGTAATTCCATCCAGTTGGAGAGAGAGAGAGAGAGATTCATATGCAATAGACAAATTGTAGATAGATAGGGAGATGGTGGGAAAATAGGAAGATATATATGTAAGTAAATGGGAGAGAAAGGCAGAGAGAGAATATTTCGATGGGATTTTTAATGTATATTTTCTTGTCAGCTCTAAGCATACAACGAACTAATTCAAAATCAATGTAATTTGAGTTCTTGGGTCCAGCCATACCTGAAGTAGGATACTACCCCAGGACCATTCAGTTATATGAGTCAAAAAAAGTTTCTCATTTTCCTAAGGTATCTAAATTTTGGATTTCTGTGTTTTAAATTAAAGAAGTCTTTATTATAGCACAGTGTCACTAAAGAACACTGAATGCAGTGGAACATAGTGAAAGATTTGTGGAATGCAACATACTAGTTTCAGAGGCTTACAAGAGTCAAAGAAACAACTGTATTTTGTTGTGGAAAAAGTCAAATCTGCAGCAATCTGGACACTGAGCAATTGGTGAGGGTGTGCAGCAGACATATATATTTAATGAGGAAAGGACAGCCAGATTTAAAATCACACCTCTCAGCCCCTCAATTAGAGAATTCTTTCAATATTTGCACACACAATATCTTGACTGCCAAATCAATAAAATGTGATTTTGATATGGACCTTTGTGGATAATTTTCTGTTTCTCCTGTATCCTTCTTTGAACCAGTCAGTGGCTCCACCCTGGAAATGAGAAACCCAAATAGAGAATGTGGGTCCTCCTCCTTCCTTCCATGTTTTCTGAAGAGAATAGAAAACAGCTCCACCTAAGGAATGAAAACTTAAAATGCCTGAGAAATAAGAGCTCACTGAGATTGAGGAAGAGACAGGAGGGAGAGGTATTAGGTTTGGCCAAGACTTTCAATTAATGTAATCCAGATGTTGGTCTAAAATCTAGATAAGGTTGTCTTAAAACCCCCATTCCATCATTTGTGGAAAGTCAAATGCCGTCCCCCAGATTTCTGTGAGTTTCTGGATCCCTTATGTTTCCAAGGTCACCTGCAGAATTCCTTCCAGTTTTGGATTATCTGCACAAAGCAACGAAGAGAATTTTGGTTTCAAGTGTTAGATAATGAAGTTTGTCACCATGATATTACAAAGGACCAAAGAGAACATGGAAGTGTCCCCAGAGAAGAACACTTTCTGTGTCCCCAACTAATGGAATGTTTGTGGAAGAGGCAGAGGCCAAAGGGATGCCCAAGGCCCTCTGCTTTGGGGGCATAACTCTGGAGAGCATGCCAAGAAATGGTTCCCAAGCAAGAGTGGTAGAGCAGAGGACATGGTAGACACTCAAGACACCCAAAGACAGTTTCCAAAACTTTGTGAAACTCTCTGTCTCCTTATGTATTCCACAGGTCTAGGCTTGTTGATCCTATTTTTTACTCATTAGCTCTTTTCCTAAAACATCTCTTGGGAAAAAAAATAATAGAACATCCTTTGGGGCTGATGGTGTTAGGGAAGGAGGACGGAGAGCTTAAGTTTACCTCACATTTAGATATACTTTTAAAAAGGAATTATCTCCAATGAATCTCATCTTTCTCTCAAATCCATATGCCCAATGATGGCAAAAGAAAAAAAAACATACTTGTCAGTTAAATCTATCCCAGCTTCTTTTGGTCTTAATATAGTTGATGGTAGATTAAATATTCATTTAATTCAAAGTTCAAACTCTCTAGCAGGGCTGAGTATTTTTTCTCAGGATGCCTTTCACCATCCTCCTTCTCTCAAGATTGTGTCTGGGTAAAAGTTACATAACTTTGTGGGGGGGGGCTGCTGGGAGGAAGGACCTCAGGGCTATGGATCTTCTCCACAAAGTGGAGAAACTCATCTTGTGCCTGGAGGTGCAGGTGGTTCCACACAGTTCTTTGAGCACCAGCCTGGTGCTCTTTGGTCCCTGTCCTGGACTCCAGCTGGAAGTCTCTGCCATTTATGATTTCCTACTCCTAGCTCTTCTACTCTTAAAACTTTTGCATCTCCTCAAGGCAAGCAAGAACATCACATCCTTTTCATGTTCTTTCCATGCTGTAAGACAAGGGAAACTAAGAGGTCTCGACTTGCCAAGTCTCTTCCTAAATACCCCAAGCAACTATTTCTAGCTGCAGTGTCAGCACTGACCTGAGAGTCAAAAGGACTAGAAGTATCGAACAGTGGAAATGATCTCAGAAATCACCCAGCCCAAACACCCCATTTCAAATATATCTTTGAAATATAGACCACAAATGGGGGAGAAGGGGGAAAGGTAGTCTTGGGGAGATTCAAGGAAAACCCATTAGTGCTCAGTCTTGAAAGATGAATAGGGGTTTGCCAGATGAACAAAGAAGAGATAGGCATGTGAAAACATTATCACAATAACAGCATCAAGATAATCTTTCCTTGGATCTGCCCCACCCCACTCACCTTCCAGATCCTCAGAGTTCATCCACTAATTCTGAGAATGTCAAGGAAGGTCTCACAGTTCTCCCACACCAGTCTTTTGGCTCTGCAGTGGCCATCCTTGCTGTGCTGCATAAACAAGACAATACACATAAAAAAGAAAATACATTTATCAACAATATCAGGTAATAGAAGATTGGCCACTCCATGACTAAACTCCAAGTGACTGGTGATAAGTTCAGAGAAAGAAGTCACCTGTCTTCTCCAACCTCTCTGGCTCTGACCTTAGCAAAGTCACTCCCATTCCATGCCCCTGTATGTAAGCTCTACACAGAAGTCATGGATACAAGTTTCTTCATCATCTCTTAGCTCTTCTTACCAGCCCAGGGAGGAGCATCATCAACATTGATGCAATTTCCCAATGACTATAGAACTTTCAAGTGTGACTTAAAAAAAAAAAAAAGGCACCAAAAATAAGTAAATGCCTAAAGACATAGAACTATAGGTCTTCAGGAATGGGTTCTAGTAACAAATATATTCTAACTAACTGGGTGACTTTTTTTTTCTTTTTTTAACTGGGTGACTTTAAATAGCTCCCACACCCACACTACTGCTCAGTGCATAAGGAGATTAGATGATCACCTCCAAGTCGTCTCTAGGTCCAAAATTGGGTGGTTTCAAGATTTTACTACAAAATTATTAGAAGTAATAACATCTAATCTCATGAAACAAATGGAGGGTTACTGGGGGGTGGGAGGGTAGGGATAGGGTGGATGGGTAATGGATATTGGGGAGGGTTTGTGCTATGGTGAGTGCTGTGAAAGGTGTAAACCTGATGATTCACAGACCCGTACCTCTGGGGAAAATAAAAAAAAGTAATAACATCTTTGTCATCTACTGTATTTTGGATTCAATTACCACTGATTCTTATTATTGTGTGCAATTCCAGGCCACTGGCATGTCATAGGAACATGTTAGTATCTGAAATGATTGGCTTCTCTTATTTTTTTTTTTTTACCAACTCTTAGGACAAACAAAATCCATAGCAACACAGGCATTCAAAATAGTTTTGACTTTTTGTCAGAAAATATCCTAATTATAAGCATGTAGTGTAAGTATAATGCATTTCCCATGTTGTTTTTACTTGGAGCACCTCCCATAATTCAAGCTAGCAAGATACTTTGAAAATATACATGTGTTGGAATTTGACTCAAAATAACTGTCTTTCATGGTTTACATTGACTACAAAGGGAGTCAACTGGTAAGATGTACGTGTTTTGGGTGCCCTCTATGTGCTTTTACAAGAGTTTTTTTCTCTTTGATGATTTGAACCATATGTTGAGGTATTTAGAAGATTATTTTATCAGGAATCCTCTGGTTTGAAAGAAATACCAAGGCAAAGCCCACAAGTTTATGCAAGCTGTGTATGCACACATGCACATACACACACACACATACAAACACACACATGGGTGTAAATCATCCTTTGTCCTCCAGCAGTTGGACTGCCATATTGATAAATAGGACCTGTCACATTAATTTAATCGTGAATTGCTCTGAAACATTGTTTTGTTACAAATATAAATTCTGTAGAGTAATGGAATGTGTTAACCTTTTAACAAATGAATGTTTAGTGACTGTGAAAAAAAGCATAAATAATTAGAAACAAAAATTACAGGATTTGGTAAATTTATCCTCTAAGTTTGCAAAGCTTGTAAAATATTTAGGGGAGGCAATGTTATACTTCAAATAATGCCCTTGGAAAGAATTTCTGTGATAGACTCTAATAAGATCCTGCTAGGGATCTTGCTACCAAATAAATTTTAAAAACTCAGTGTCTCTAGGACCTGTAAACAAACATACAAACAAAAACAAACAAACAAAAAAACCCTCACCCAATGAAGCTTCATTAACAACTATTATGTACTTAAACATAAGCATCTGAAGTGGCTATAGGTTTCTTCTCTTTTGCCAATTCTGATCAACAAACCGTAAGTTCAAGAATGCTGTCTTGAGAAGGATCTGAGGTTTGGGAGAAGAGTCCTGATTGATTGTTCATGTCTGCAGTGGGAGAGGGAAATAGCAGGGGCCACATAGTGCTGCACATCTTCACACATCTCCACAGACATCTATGCCCTGAAACCCTGTGTGTGGTGCTGGAAGGACAGTCATCTTGTCATACAGTTTTCATCAAGTCACTATCCCTTCCAGAATTTAACGTTGCTCCAGATTATACTTCAGATCAACAGGTGGAAATCTGTTCCATTTACTCATTTCTCATATTGATATCAGTCTTAACTCCCATTTAACAATCCTTTTTGGTTTTATCTCTTTTTTTATTGCCTTTCCTATGAACTGTTAACACCCAAAACAAAAACAGTCAAAAAATGAATATGAGCATAACACAGACAGGAGCAGTGTCTATATTAGCTCTCATGATGAAAACAAAAAAGTCTCCCACAGTGCACAATTTTATTTATGTAAGATTCATTTTGGGAAAGGGAAGCCTATAGGCAGAGAGATAAAATCAGCAGTTGTTAAGGTCTAAGGGGAGGAGGAGGAGATTAACTACAAAGGGGCATTAGGGAACTTAATGGGGTGATAGAATCTTCATTGTGGTGGTAGTTACACAACTGTATTCATTTGTCAAAACTCACTGAACTGTATACCTAAAAAGGAGCAACTTCACTCTATGTGATAATACCTCACTAAAGCTGGTTTAAAAATAAAATTAAAACCTTGACTAATTTGGGGGCACCTGGCTGGCTCAGTCAGTAAAACATGGGACTCTTGATCTCAGGGTCATGAATTCAAGCCCCATGTTGGGTGTAGAGATTACTGAAAAAAACAAAAGCCAAAAACCAAAACCAAAAACAAAAAAACCTTGAATAATTTGAAACATAAAATCTGACATTAGTAAGATAAGTAAGGAGATCCTGTCTGCATATAGATATACATAACTTGTCTATTACGTATTTAAGTTCAGATAATAATCTAGTGTATGGCTGCTCTTTTTTTCTTCAAAAATTTATGAGTGGCAAGAGCATTTACATAGACTCACACAAGCTTTTGTGGAATCGAGAGGTTTCCCCTCAAAAAAGTCAAGATCACACCACCTGAACCTTTCCCCCTGCAATAAAATTCATTAGTTGAAATGTCAGCAAAACATTGGTATGACAGATCCTTCTTCAAGGAGTTGGCCTCTGCCAACCCTTCTTCCAGTTGCAGTACATTTGTAATTAACAAGACAGATGAGTTCTCTCAGCCTAGACTTCCAATTCCCAAGAAAAAAATGTAACAAGGGGCTCTTAAAACCCCCCAAATTACAAATGAAATAACCCATTTAAGATCATTAAACTTCTGATCTGTCAAAGCAAGAAAATGAAGGACCAAATACTGCAAGCTATCATTAGTACACTGCATAACAGAAACAAATTATTTTGTTAACTTAGTTTATTAACATTATTGTAATACAAAATTACAGTTTCCGTGGTTATGCTACCCAGAAAATTCAGGAAATGTTAGATCAAACCTTTCATTCTCTTCACTTGAATTGAGATTTTTTTTTTTTTTTTTAAAGATTTTTTTTATTTATTTATTTCACAGAGGGAGAGAGATCACAAGGAGGCAGAGAGGCAGGCAGAGAGAGAAGGGGAAGCAGGCTCCCTGCCGAGCAGAGAGCCCGATGCGGGCCTCGATCCCAGGACCCTGAGATCATGACCTGAGCCGAAAGCAGAGGCTTTAACCCACTGAGCCACCCAGGCGCCCTGAATTGAGATTTTTAAATCGCTTAGGTGTTAAAAATGTGCACATTATCATTAAAAATAAAAACTCCCTATAATTATTCATGAATTTTGTGAAAGTATACCTAACTTCTCAGTAGATTATTAGAAATCACTTCTTTGGGCTGTCATTATCCTTTTCTGTTATCTCATCATAATACTTATGAGCTTAGTTACTATAAAACTGTAGAAGTTATAGTAACCTATCTAAATTTTATGGTAAGAAATTTTAAATGTTTTGGGCTATAAACTGATTTTGAAGAACAAGAAGAAACTGTGATCATTATCTAATTAAAGTAGCTCCTAACCAAATGCAGAGTGATCTTCTAAATGTTTTGTTTTGTTTTGTTTTTATGAGCCTGGTTTTATTTTGTTTTAGACTCCACATGAAAGAAAAATCATACAGTATTTGTCTTTCTGTGTCTAACTTAATTCATTTAGCATAATGCCCTCAAGTTCCAACAATAGTATCTCAAATGGCAAGATTTTATTCTTCTTTATGGCTAAATAACATTCCATTATATATATATGGGTGCCTGGGTGGCTCAGTGGGTTAAAGCCTCTGCCTTCAGCTCAGGTCATGATCTCAGGGTCCTGTGATTAAGGCCCGCATCAGGCTCTCTGCTCAGCGGGGAGCCTGCTTCCTCCTCTCTCTCTGCCTGCCTCTCAGCCTACTTGTGATCTCTCTCCCTCTGTGAAATAAATAAATAAATAAATCTTTTTTAAAAAATTCCATTATATATATAATTAATGATGTTAAGCGTCTTTTGGCCATTTGTATGTCTTCTTTGCAAAATCGTCTATTCCAATCTGCCCATTTTTAATTAGATTGCTTGTTCTTCTGCTATCAGTTGTGTGAGTTCTTTATGTATTCTGGATGTTAACCTTCTATCAGATACATGATTTGGAAATCATGACCCATGTCAAGTAGCTTACTGCCTGTTTATTTGTTTGTTTGTCTTTTTCAGGAGTTTTATGGTTTCAGGTCTCATGTTCATGTTTTTAATCCATTTGAGTTAATTTTTGTGTATGATATGAGATAGTGATTCAGTTTCATTCTTCTGTATGTGGCTATCTAATTTTCCCCAGACCATTTATTGAAGAGACCATCTTTTCTTCATTGTGTATTCTCGGCTCCTTTGTCAAAATTAATTGGCCATAGATGTGTGGGTTTATTTCCAGGCTTTCTATTTTTTTCATTGATCTACGTATCTATGTTTATGCCAGTACCATACTGTCTTAATTACTATAGCTTTGTAATATATTTTGAAATCAGGGAGCATAATACCTCCAGTGTTGTCCTTTCTCAAGATTTCTCTGGCTATCAGGATCTTTTATGGTTCAATACAAATTTTAGTATTGTTTTTTCTATTTCTGTGAAAAAATGTCATTTGAGTTTTGATAGGGACTGCACTGAATCTGTAGGTTGCTTTGGGTAGTATGGACATTTTAATATATTTAATAACTATTTTCTTCCAATCCATGAGCATGGAATATCTTTCCATTTATTTGTGTCTTCTTCAATTTCTTTCATTAATGTCTTATAGTTTTCAGTACATAGGTCTTTTACTTCCTTGGTTAAATTTGTTCCTAGGTATTTTATTCTTTTTGACACAATTATAAATGGAATTGTTTTCTTAATTTCCTAAAGCAAGGGGATTACTAGCAAGGAGATTGAATCAGTAATCAAAAACCTCCCAGTAAACAAAAGTCCAGGACCAGATGACTTCACTGGTGAATTCTACCAAACATGTAAAGAAGAATTATTACCAATCCTTCTCAAACTCTCCCCAAAAATAGAACTTATCTAAATTTTATGGTAAGAAACTTAAATGCTTCAGGCTATAAATTGATTCTGAAGAACAAAAAGAAACTGTGATAATTACCTAATTAAAGTAGCTCCTTGCCAAATGCAGAATGGCCTGACTTTTAAATGTGTTTTTAATTCTGTTCTTTCAACAGAAACAAAACAAAAACAAACAAAAAAATGCAACTACTTAATGGCCTTATGACTTTACTTCTACACTGGATTGTTTTGTTTTGTCTTGTTTTATTTTATATTTTTTTAAGCAACAAAAGAAGCAGATAAGAGCACTGGCCCATAAATTTAAATGTCATTTGTGTATAATAATGAGCATAAAAATCTAAAATCATTTTCAAATTATAATACCAGTCAATAGTCACCCTATTTGTCTCTCCTCGAAATTCTAAACAAATTCTTTAATAATAATTAGTTCCCAGTATTGTTAGGTTTTAACAAAGACAAATAGTGTACTTTGTAGAAAAAGACAGCTCACCAACAGAATATAACAACTGAGTTTGAAACATGTCCACAAATGTTAAAATACCAGCCTTCTCAATGGGCATGTACTGAAAATTCATTAGCTGAGCAAAGGGAAAGAACTGAGAATTTTCTTGAGTTTCCAATTCCTGTTTATAGGTGCCATTTTCTAAAATGTTTCTTTACACTGCTTCCAAAGCAAATCTTTGGAATAAATATAGCATTGTGTCTTTGATACTATGCTTCACTATGGGACAAATAACTCAGAGGAAAGATATTTTAAACTCTTTGTGCCCTATCTATAAAATGGAGTTCATGGGTATCCTACAATGTTGTTGTAAGGATTAAATGAGATAACACATGTAAAACTCTTAGAACACCACCTAGAACATAGTGAGCACTCTGTGTTACTTATTACTGTTATTGTTGCTGTTGTAATAGTAGCTATAGTTCTTGGAGCATCTACTATTTTCCAAACAATAATATACATTAATATTTTAACCTCTGCAAAGTAATATGTAATCTCTACAGATGAGAAAACTGAGTTTAAGAGTTTAAGTAACCTGGGTGGCTCAGTTGGTTGAGCAGCGAACTCTTGGTTTCAGCTCAGGTCATGATCTTAGGGTCTTGAGATGGAGCCCACAAGGGGCTCCATGCTCATTGTGGAGTCTGCTTGAGGTTCTCTCCTTCTGCCCCTTCCCCAGTTCATGCTTTCACTCTCTCTCCCAAATCAATAAGTAAAATCTTTTTAAAAATAAAAAAAATCTTTTTGAAGATTTTTTTTATTGATTTGAGAGGAGAGAGAGAGAACACGCACACAAGTGCGTGTATGCAGGAAAGAGTGGGGGGGAGGGATGAAGGAAGGGGGAGAGGGACAAGTAGACTCCCCTGGGAAAGCAGACCCCGAGGTGGGGCTCTATCCTGAGATCATGACCTGAGCTGAAACCAAGAGTAGGAGGCTTAACCAATTGCATTACCCAGGATCCCCAAAACAAAGTTGTTTTTTTTTTTAAGTTTAGTACTAGTCCAACAAAACGTGAATTCATACCAAGATCTAACATTGGAGTCCTAGCTACCTTTACTTTCCTACTCCAGCAGCATGAGCCTTCATCCTTCATCTTCACACATCTAAGAGAAGAATCAAAATGTTTTCTGCTTGAAATAGTACAGCGAGGCATGATTTACAAAAGAGGCAACATCTAAAATCTTAGAACACAGTCCTTAATTCCCACTAAAAATATTCATACTTATTCTCTCATGAGTCAGATAATTGATCTTGAAACATCTCAAATAAAAGCATATGCTGTCTCAGTGACTGCTTGTGTGATTTTTAAAAGTTTTGTAGATGAAATAAATGTGAAAACCTAGTTAAAAGTGTGTTCTAGCCAATTAGCAGAAAATTAACCAGAAGCATAGGATTTAAGTAGCCTCATATGCAACTGGTCAGAGGCAAAGTGTTCTATTCCAAAGGGGAAGCTAAGGTTCCCCTAATTCTTTCCCCACTTATGCAGTTTACCACCAACCTTTCCTGTAAGGATCTCAGGAAAAATACAGACTTACTGCTTATAACCTACTCTTGCTGTTCTCACAGCATTTATTTCCTATACCACACATAGAACATGACATATTTTTCTTGAGTTACTTTTTTATTTACATATCTAATTTTCTCAATGAGCAAGATAATAGGCAGATTATGGCATTCTTTCTTATTTTTTCCCTTAAAGTAGGTCTCAGAGCACATTTTTCAAGTATAATTGAAATTAACCAAATTCTAAATAGAAGATGGTTCTTATCACCACATCACTGTGTTCATGACTATTAATCCACATAGACAGTCCTATTAAAGGCACAGGAACTATTTAAACCAATGGGAATTGACCAATAAAGCATAAAATAGAACAGAGAAGCAGATGTTTAATGTGCTATGATGGACCAATTGGACAATTCTCAAAAGACACAGAGACATGGGGTCAAATCATTCAGTACTGACCAAAAAGATTGGAATTTTTTTCATGCTGGCCAATATACTTAACAAAATTTTTGCACAAAGAAGAAAACAGCACTGTGTATAGTAAAAACAGCTTGTCCCCAGGATAATTTCTCATTCTCAATGGTCTGAGTTTTCCAAGTCAAACCAGCTGAAATACAAAGTCCTTAAATGGCCACAATTCATGAGCAATAACCTAGGTAATTTATGGTTTGTAGTCCAAGAGTTCAAAATGGGAAGGGTTAGCAACTATACTTCCCATTTAAAACATGTGGGGGGGGGTGGGAGAGTTTGTGGGAGAGGATACCAATATCTGCTCTACCACTGCCACTCTGGCTAGGCATCATCATGGTATGAAATGTGCACATTGTTGGTTAGCATACAGTGTTACCAGGTGCAAATTCCTGAATGTAGTCAATATGGGAATCTGGACTTGCATCTGACATATTAGCATGATGTTGGTGTATCTCCAATCTCCATAGTTTCTTACCCTGACATCTTTCATCACACTCATTAAGGAAGAGGAGGAGAGTACATGTGGTCACCAGATTCATTTTTGTTTCTGAAAGAAAGCCACATCCTTTAATTACCTCTTACCATCTTATTGCTCCAATTATTACTGGAACTTTGAAATAATTTTTATTTGACATAGACTTTTTAATCAAGAATAAGCAAGACCACACACCCTCCTGATTGGTACATTAAAAACATATGTCTATTATGATAAATACCCTCATGGGAAAAAAAAGTTTCAGAAAAAAACCAAAAACCAAACTAAGTGATAGACCCAGACTCACCTCTAGCCCATTTATCACCTTTCATAAAGTTGCTCCTCTTAGGATTTCAAATTCATAATGTGCTAAGTAGGACATTGATAGTGAATACGCCTTCTGTCAGAATATGTCAGTGTGGTGTAAAAGGTCCAGATTATGATTCTGATGTCAACTTTGCAATGATCCAAGAGTGAGAATCATAAAACCAAGGAGCAAAAAAAAATGAGTTGTGACATAAAAACTAAAATTTAGAACAAGACAAGCAGGTCTGCAGCTAGATATCATTGACATTTTTCATTTTCCCATATGAAATTTTTCAAGCTTAACCAGATGATATCCAGAATAGTTGGATTTAAAAAAAATTCTGGATGTTGCATGGAGGATTTCAATGTCTGATATTAAATTATCAACATATGAAATACATGCAAAATAATAAGAAGATTGACATCTATTGGGCATAGTCCCCACATATGATATGTCCAAAAGCATGTAATGTACAAAAGCATATAAGGGAGAGCAATGTGAGATCCAACAGCACAGCACAATGACACAGAAGAACCTAAAATACAAGATTCTAAAAGGAAAAAAGAAGAAAAGAAATAAAAAAGAAAATAACTACAGACAGAGAAGACTCACTAAAAAATACAAGAGAGCATAAAGATCAATAAGTTTGAAAACAATATTATATTTTGTGAACTTAAGAAGATTGCTGAGTTTTCAGCAGCATTTGGGTAGAGGATTTATAGTTTTGTTTTATTTTTTATTTTTGGTCTGATCAAAGATTGAAAACATTCCAAACTTATAGGCTGAGAAACTGAAAATTGACGAGGCTGCTCATTGGCATGGAAAAATCAAATTGTAAGAAAGCCAGTTACAAGGGGAAGCAGGGCTGGGAGACCTCAAAGTGACATGGTGGCAGCTGTGGAAATTATGTCATTGTATCATGTCAGAGCTAGAGGCACAGTTTGGAGGCATAAATCCTCAGAAAGAGAGGATTTTGCAATTATGAGAATAAGTGCACTAAACATAGTCCACACTCAATAAATATTTCTTTCACTGAATGAAAAGGAGTGGGTAAAAAATAAACAAAAGCATGGAATTAAGAACAGAACCTTCAAAGATGCCCTCAACTGTGCAAATAAGTCAACAGAGAGACCTAAAAACAATTACAAAGAGGACAGAGACAGAGAAGGAAGGCATGGTGTCAAGGAAGCCAAAACGAAAGAGTACTTAAAAGAAGATATGATCACAGTGTCAAATGAAAAGAAACAATTTAAGAAAACTGCATTATATCTGCTGGGGTAAACTATGATTCCAAATGTTCTCTAGAAAGAATATGATTTTAAAATTTTCTAAAAAACTCTGTGGCTGAGACTTACAAGCTGAAGCAATTTATGGTAACAACAATCAACAGCTATGTAAATAAAGCTAACATCAATTTCAGTTAAGAAAAAAATTTTAAGCTGTTGAGAAAGAGATAACAAGGAAAAAAGAAAGAATGAAAACACTCCCTCTAATGAGAAAAAAATCATTTGGGCTTTGATAAGCTTAATGACATTATGTCGCTGTGAAACATTTATTATTTTTCTTCTGCTTTCTCAGAAGAAAATAAGCCACTTTTTCCCCAAAATGCAGGGAAACTAAGACTGTCCCTGTGGGTATTTAAAAGCAGGTTTACAAAACACCGGGGAGTCTTAACCTGAGATTCCTGGGTGTTGGGCTTCAGAAGATCTGTGACCCTCTTAGACTGCATTCCTTTCCTGCTACTCATGTGTGGAAGAGGGTCATGGCCTCCATCAGATTCTCAAAGAACATGTTACCCTATAAAAGTTAAGAACCACTGTTCTAGAGAAAGTAATACTTTTGGCCACTGGGGGAAAAGGTTTAAAGGAGTTTGATGGAGAGTTGGGCTGACATCTGCACATTCTTACTCATCTCACCACTTCCCCTTCCTTCTCAGTGGAAGTAGCACCCTCCTCTTGGGCTTTCTAGGTGCTTTAAATCTCACCTCCTCTCTGTTTCTTCTCAGTCTCCTTTGCCCCATAAATATTGTAGTTCCCAGGACTCCAGGTCCAATCCCTTTCTCTTCTTACGTTATATATTCTATCTGGCTAATCCGTATTCTATCTGGCTCTAACAAATTTCTACAGGATGGTCGTAAAGTCTGGAAGCATAGGTGAATACATAAGAAAAGATTTATTGATGCTATATTATAATACATGACAAAATATTATTATCTATGTTTTCAGAATTTATGGTCATCCTGTATATATTTATGGTTTCCAAATTAATCTGAAACCAAGAAGTCTTTCTTGAGCTGGATGTGATTTTCAGATGTGGACTGCCTGTGGAACATCTCTACTTGACCCCCTAGACACTTCTCACATAATGTGTCCAACATCACCTCCTCTTGCCATCCCCATCTTTGGGAATGGTATCCCCATTGTTACCGAACTCCCAAAGTACAAACTCAGGAATTACCCTCCATAGCTCCCAGGTTTCTGAGGGTTAACCTCAGCAGCACCCTCTTCACCACCTCTCTTTCCAACTATCACCAATCCTGTCTATTCTACTTCATACACACTTACACTCCAGTCCATCTCCACTGATACTCTCTTAGTTTAAGCACTTATCATTCCTTGCTTCAACTATTGTATTAAAGCCTCTCTACTCATCTTCTTACCTTCAGTCTCACCTCCTTCCAACCAATACCTCCTCCAAAGAATCTTCCTAAAATGCACATCAAGGCTTAGCTCCAGGCTCCCTGAAATTATCTCTTCCACCACCACTATGGTCACTCCTCAGTATTTGTGCTTCTTTCTTCTGTGTTGAGAGCAACTTACATTGTCATCATAGTGCATTAAAATTATTTGTTTAAAATCTCTTCTTCACTAGATTATGAGCTCCCAAAGACCACTTATTCATTAGTCTTCATATACTCTAGCACGTAGCATTTAAACACATATATAAAGAATTCAAACACATAATAATGTGTTTAACAGAAACATGATAATGTGGAGAGGGAGAGAAGATTATTTGGAACCAGAAAAGATTTGCATTTTGTGATAGGCAAAAGATCTCGAGTAACCAACACTAGCTCCTGACCCAAGTAGGCATAGAAAGCTTAACTGGGGTAGAATCGCAGGGACCATAATGGGATGGGACCTAGATCCAGGCACAGGTAATGAAGAAACAGACCACCTTTGGGGAGTGAGAGGAGGCACAGCACCCAAAAGGATAACAGACAACTGATTTCTCTAAGAAAGTAGTCCATGAGGGGGTCTTGTCAGTAAGATCTAACAGGGTGCCCTGGCAGGTGTACAGTGCACAGCAGTGTCCTGAAATGGGACATATTTTAAGATTCTGATTGAAAGTAATCAGCATGAAGGAGGGCTTTGAGCAGGAAGCAGTGCCTGGTCCTGGGGAGGAATTGGCAAGCAGCACTGGTGGGGTTGTGACTCTCAGCAGGTAATCAGGACTGGAAACCAGGCACAGGAAAACAGGTGGATTTTTCTTCAATATTGAGCTTAAAGAGGAGCCTGGTGCCTGGGACACCCTAAACCACCACCAAAGCCAAAGGCAGATTTCTGGCAACTTAAACTTGAGTTTAAATCATAGGAGTATTGAGCTAGAGTCCCTGAAAGTCCCACCCAGGATAGGATTTATCAAGTCCAGGAGAGAAGAGTAAGGCTAAAATGTTATCCTAGGGTGAGGAAGAGTGTGAGGGCTAGGGAGTCAGGCAGGCCCTGACAATATCTGTGGGACATTGCATTTAGGAAATTTGAATATACTCTTAGGTTAGGAGTACAGATCCAATTTTATTTCTTTTATTAAGAGACTTTTCTATTGGCCCTTTTTTCCAACAAAACCTTAGTTAGCTTTTCCAAGGAAACCTGGGTTTTTCTCCTTCAGAGTAAGATAAGTAAAGATAAGAAAAATTGGGCTAAAAAAATGTTTTCATTAAGATGAGATAAGTAAATTAATTAAGGTAGGTGAATATCAGGTTTTGAAATGTTGGGTTTTTATATCTTAGTTTTAAAACTGAAAAATAAAATTCTGAAAAATAAAATCACTGGATTCCTTCAAGAAACATAAAATCAAAGGTGGTCAGAGCAGAATCTGAGCACTCTTTATGCCATCGTTTTGTACTTCAGGGTTGGGTATTGGTAACTCAAGGCTGCTATAAGAGACAAGGTGAGGTCATCTGGAGGTCAGGGAGGTAAGCTTAGGATCTCCTACTTTATATGTTGAGGTTCAGGTCAGATTATACTTAAAAAATGAGTTTTGAGACTAAATTAAAGTTTTTAAATGACCCATCAAATACAACTTTCTTTTTCTATTAATGAAGAAATTGAGGCTCAGAGAAGTTAAATGCAATTTTAAAAACCTCTGTATCTCTGGTTGGTGACAGACATTTGATGACACAGTGGGAAAATAAGTACAAAACCATTCACAAAACTACTAGAGTAGTTTTTCAACCTACAATAGAAAATCAATATCCCAGTGCCTGTATTCAGGAAACCCATCGAGTGGTATAAAAATATTTTTTAAAAGACATGACTGGATAAGTATATATATCTATACAGATCAAAGTAAATATTTTTATCTTCCTACATTGCTAAAAAACTCAAAAACAATGCAACAAGTAGTCCTATCTTTACCAAATTTAAAAACAGTTTGAACTGAGCAGACCAGCAAGAGTGCAGTCAAGAAAACAAAACCCGTTCTGTATATTTCAAACAAAAGTACAGAGAACTGGTTACATAGATCATGGACTAGTTGAGAATCCAAGCAGAGAATGGCAAGACTTCCCCAAGATAAGCAAAAGCAGGAAGATGCCACCACTCCTTGGGCTGGAGGGTCAATAGTGGGAGGTGGTGTTCCTAGTGTCCATTCAATGAGAGCTGGGCCAGGAAGGGGGTTTCTAGCAGAGGCTGGGCCCACAGAGGGAGAGACTTCCCAATGGGGCCTAAAATCCCAGAGGGGATTCAGTTGCTACTCATTCCAAAAAACTACACAAGGGGCACCTGGGTGGCTCAGTGGGTTAAAGCCTCTGCCTTCAGCTCAGGTCATGATCTCAGGGTCCTGGGATCGAGGCTCAGTGGGGAGCCTGTTTCCTCCTCTTTCTTTGCCTGCCTCTCTGCCTACTTGTGATCTTTCTCTCTGTGTGTCAAATAAATAAATAAAATCTTTAAAAAAATAAAAATAAATAAATAAATAAATAAACCACACAAGACTTTCTTTCAGGTTAAATTAGGAAGTGACTCTTCCCCAATGCCACCCCATCTCTCTTTCTGGTTTTTGCTTGCAATCTGATGCATCTTTCTCACCCCCAGAGGCACCTCTGAGAGCAGAGAAGTTTTCCAGCCCACTCTCCAAAGGAAGGAAGCAGTCCAACAATGCTGATCTAAGCCAACTGCCCATATCCTTTGGGGTTAGGTATGAGGAGTGAGCCACCATAAGACAAAGTGACCCAGAGAAGTGTGCTTCCTGAGCATAATTAAAACACTAAGTTTAAAGTTGATGACTAACTACAGTCAAATCACCTTCCAAGTTCTACTTTGCTTAATTAATTCTTTTCTTCACTCTCTGACATATAGTAGACCCTTAAAGGAATATTTTTTAACCTACACAGCCAATTGCCTCCTTCAAGCCAGCAAAAGCATAATCCAGAAAGACAGAAAACAAAGAAGTCAACTCTGCTTTACCAGTGAGATGTTTCTGGAAACCCACCATTTTTTCATACCTGTTCCTTGAGAGCTGGGGATAATACCAGGGAGAGTCTCTGGCCTTGAGTTAATCACTTGGGGAGAATCTGTAACAAAGGACCATAGATCCCCTCTTTTAAGGTCATCTTGACATGTGGAAGCCTTCCAGCATTCCAGAACCTGACTCATTCCAGCACATTGCTTTGTTATGGTGTCAGCTGTCAGTGGGCCAGGTGACAGGAGCTGAGCCACCTCTGAGCCAGCCAAGCCTGAGGACACAGATGCAGATGTTGGATTCTAAATCTGCCCCTCTTCCTTCCAATCCACACTCCCACCTGCACACCTAGGCCACCCCCATCCACCTCTCTTCCCTTTATCATTCATTTATTCATTCATCAACTCACGTAAGAAACATTTTTTTTAATCACCTACTATGTGCCAGGCACTGGGAGATGGGGGGGTTGGGGGACAAAACAGACAAAAATACCCATCCTCATGAAGCTTATATTCTAATCTGGGATAATATAATTTGTCCAATGATGACATGATATTATGGAAAATATAATAAAGTAGGGGAAGGTCATGTGTCTTCCAAGGATGGAAGCATTGAAATTGACAAAAAAAGGGTCCAAGGAAGACCTTTTTGTAAGGGTGATATTTATGAACAAAGATCTGAAGTAAGAGTGTGAGTGCTACAAATATTTTAGGAAAGAGCATTCCAGTCAGAGGAAATAGCATGTGCAAAGGTCCTGGGGAGGGACTATGCATGATAATATGCTCCAGGAACAGCAAGAAGCCCATTGTAGTTAGAGTGGAACTAGCACTAGGGCAAAAACAAGAAAACCAGTCACATTAATCTAGGGGAGAGATCAAGGTAGACATGGTAATAGGTGAATTCTGAATATATTCTAGACCTATTTTTAAGCTCCTCCAAAGTGTGAATTTGTGGCCAATTATTCTCTTGGGTCTTTGGGATAAATCTAGGATTTCCATTAATCTAGGCTGCAGGAACCCGGAACTGTGAGAAGCTCAGTTACCAAAGTTTAGATTAGTACCTTTCATTGATTTTAAAGAATTTGTGAAGTGGAAAATAAATATAATGAAGAGGAAAGAACACAAGAGGTTGGGATCGGTTAGTATTGGTCAAGATGAGGAACATCAACATCAATATATTGAGTTTCTAGTATGGTGAAGTCCCTGTATTATGAAATTTAAATATGTCATCTCATATAATCCTTGGAATAACTATATGCAGCTAGAAATTTTTATTTCCTTATGAAGACATTACAACTCAGGAAAACTTAATAACTTAGCCTAAGTCATGTGATTAATCCAAGGCTAAGCCAGATTTGAGCCTAGTTCCCTTTCTCTAATGTCTGTGATATTTCCTCTACACTACAATTATTCGTTCACTCAGCAATGTTTATTGGATGCCTGATGCAACTGTATAAGACACATAAATGAGCAAGATATAGTGTTGGACCTCAGTAATTTCTAATTGGAAATATGACACTTTGCTTAGAAAATTATTGCTGGGAAATACAGTTCTCTTTCTTTCATTCATTCTACAAATATTCATTGGGTGCCTATTCAGTGATGGCATTAAAAAGTCATTATTTCCTAAAGCTTATATTCTGATGGGAAAATCCGGATGATAAACATATAAAAACATATAACCTCTCAGGTGGAGATGAATACTGTGGAGAGAAATAAAGTCAGGCTCTAGTGTTACCACTATTCTATACGGGTTGGTCAGGACTGCCTCTGCTAGATAACATTTAAGCAAAAACCTGAAGAAAGTGAGAGAGTATTATGTGCCAATATCCCAAGAGAAAGCCTTCCAACCAGAGGGATCAGCTGGTGTGAAAGCCCTGGATGGGACATACTTAGTGTAGTTTTCAGGAATAGCTAAGAACTGATATGGCAGGAGTCAAGAAGTAAGGGAGAGGGTGATGGGAGAGGAGGTCAGAGAGCTGGTGGTGAATAGAGCAGCAGAGAGATCAATTATGAGACTATTATCATAATCCAGGACAGAGATGATAGTGACTTTGACAAGGATAGAGAACTGGCCATGATTAAGAGTAATAAGATTTGGGATATATTTTGAAAGTTGAGAATTTGCTGGCAGATATTATGTGAGGTGTAAGAGACAAAGGCTTTTGAACTCAGCTACTGGAATCATGTAGTTACATTTTCTGAGATGGGAAAGACTGTGGAGGAAAAAAAACAGGTTTGGAAGGGAAGCAAGACATATTAAGTTTGAGATGTTGGATAGGTGGTTGATGCATTAGTCTGGAGTTCAGGGAAAGGAGCAGGCTGGAGATAGAAATACAGAAATCATCAGTGTGGGCATGGTATTTAAATCTCTACACCTAGATAAAATCACCTAGGGAGTGAGCATAGCTGGAAAAGAAAAGACATCTGAGCCTGGGGACACTCTAATCTTTATTTTTTTTTAAAGATTTATTTATTTATTTATTTCACAGAGGGAGAGAGATCACAAGGAGGCAGAGAGGCAGGCAGGGGGGCAGGAAGCAGGCTCCCTGCTGAGCAGGGAGCCCGATGCGGGCCTCGATGCGGGCCTCGATCCCAGGACCCTGAGATCATGACCTGAGCTGAAAGCAGAGGCTTTAACCCACTGAGCCACCCAGGTGCCCCACTCTAATCTTTAGAAGACAGAGAGAGGAAGAGGAATCAGCAAAGAAAACCGACCATTGCCCATCCTCAGACCTAGTAAGTCAGAATCTTGGAAGTTTGAGTCCAGAAATCTGGAGAAAGATTTAGACACCCAAGTTTATGAAGCTCATAAGTCTCTAAACAGATTCAATACAAAGAAATCTTCTCCAAGATACATTATAATAAAACTGTCTAAAAGCAAGGTCAAAGAGAGAATTTTAAGAGGAGCAAGAGAAAAAAAATTCTTCACATGCAAGGGAACCTCGTAGGCTATCAGTGGTTTTCTCAGCAGAAACCTTGCAGGCCAGGAGAGAGTGGAATGATATATGAAAAGGGATGAAAGAAAATAACTGCCAACCAAGAATTCTTTACCAAGCAAAGTTGTCCTTCAGAAATGAAGGAGAGATAAAGACTCTCCCAAGTGAACAAACCTGAGGGAGTTAATCACCACTAGAGTTGCCTCCCAAGAAATGCTGAAAGGAGTTCTTTGAGCCGGAATAAAAGGATTAGTAAGATGAAAACAGATGAAAATATAAAATACACTGGTAGGTATATAGTCAAATTCAAACACTTTGATATGACAGTCTATTAATTACTTAAGTTCAATATAGAGGTGAAAGTCAAAATTATTAAAAATAACTATAGCTACAATAATTTGTTAATGGATAAAAAATATAAAAAGGTGTAAATTGTGGCATCAAAAACATAAAATGGGCAGGCAACTGAAAGGATAGTGTTTTTGTATGTGATCAAAGTTATTAGCTTAAAATAGTCTATATCTACGTTTCACATAAGCCTCTGGTGACCACAAAACAAACAATTACAGTAGCTACATAAAGGATAAAGGAAAGGGAATCAAAGCATACCATTACAGAAAATCATTGATTCACAATGATTTTGTGCAAGAGAGGAAGAAAGGAGCAATGAATTATATAACAGCAAGAAAACAAGATGGCATTAGTATGTCCCTAATAATTACTTTAAATGTAAATGAATTAAATTCTCCAATCAAGAGGCAAAGAATGACTGAATGGATTAAAAAAAAAAAATCACAAGACCCAACTATATGCTGTCTATAAGAGACTCACTTCAGCTTTAAGAGCACACATAGGCTCAAAGGAGAGGGATGGAAAAATATATTCCATGCAAATGGAAACATTTGAAAGCAGGAAAGCTAGGGTTAACCATACTTACACTTGACAAAATAGACTTTAAATCAAAAACTGTAACAAGAGACAATGAAAGTAATATAATGATAAAAGGATCAATTTATCAAGAGGATAAACACTCATAAATATGCATTCACCCAACATTGGGGCACCTAAAAATATTAGGCAAATACCAACAAATCTGAAGGGAGAAACAGGCAACAGTACCATAATAATAGAGGATACCAGTATCCCACCTTCAACAATGGCTAGATCATCCATTAGGAAATAATTGAACTTGAGTTACTCTTTCTTTCTTTCTTTCTTTCTTTCTTTCTTTCTTTTTTTTTCAAGATTTTCCTTATTTATTCGAGGTAGAGAGAGAGTGAGCATGAGCCAGGACAGGTGGGGATGTGGTAGAGAGAGGGGGAGAAGCAGGCTCCCCACTGAACAGGGAGCCCAATGTGGGGCATGATCCCAGGACCCTGGAATCACGATGTGAGCTGAAGGCAGATGCTTAACTGACTGAGCCACGCAGGCACCACTGAATTATAGTTTCTAACAAATGGACCTGATAAACATACACAGAACATTCCATCCAATAGTAGCAGAATACACATTCTTCTCAAGAGCACATGGAACATTCTCCAGGATATATAATATGCTAGGACACAAAACAAGTCTTAGAAAATTTTAAAAAGACTGAAATCATAGCAAGTATCATTTCTGGCTCAATGATCTGAAACTAGAAATCAATAAGAGGAAGAAAACTGGAAGTTTCATAAATACGTGGGAATTAAACAACACACTCCTGAACAACAAATGGGTCAAATAAGAAATGAAAAGGGAAATAAAAAAAAAATCTTGGGGTGCCTGGGTGGCTCAGTGGGTTAAAGCCTCTGCCTTCGGCTCAGGTCATGATCTCAGGGTCCTGGGATCAAGCCCCACATCGGGCTCTCTGCTCAGCAGGGAGCCTGCTTCCTCCTCTCTCTCTGCCTGCCTCTCTGCCTACTTGTGATCTCTTTCTCTCTGTCAAATAAATAAATAAAATCTTTAAAAAAAAAAATCTTGAAGCAAACAGAAGTGGAAACCCAACCACGCATACCAAAACACGGAATGCAGAAACTCAGTTCTAAAAGAGAAGTTTACAGCAATAAACACCTACATATGTTAGGAAAAAAGAAATATCTCAAACACCCTAATAACTTAATAAACTACTTTTAAGTGCTCGAGTTATTAATTTTAGATAATTTAGTAAAGTACTTATGAAGTGGGAATTATGAATAGACAACCAGGAAAGGGGGAAGAGTCAGGAAAGCATGGCCAATGTTTTGCACTTCTAACCAAAAGACTTGATGTTTGCTAAACTGTAGATGAGTTCCTTCAATTCCAAATAAGTACATCCTAAATTTCTATCTCCTGTGTGGTCTTAGATGTATTCCTAGTTTTCAAAAGGAGGAAGTGGGGAGATGTTTTCAACTATGTTGTCTGGGTTTGTTTGCTCATTGTTCCATCACACAAGATGGCCAAAGAACTCCTAGCTGGCTTTTGTGTGCCTATTAAACAATGGAGCAGAAGACAAAAAAGATTAGGAGCAATTTTTCATGCAGGTTAGAGTTATCTGGGAAAGTGCCAGCCAATAGCAGACACCCCAATTGTGTCTGATAGGTGGTACATATCACTGAGTTTGACAAGACCATGAATCTGATGGTGAAATAAACAAAGGGAAACTCAAAATCCAAAGGCCAACAAAAGCAAAACAGCCCCAAGAGAGTCACTGCAGCGACTCTACATTTCTATTTATATGTATATTGCTTGTCACAGCAACAGCTACATATACATGGACTGCAATTCTAAGTGGATGATAAATAGTAACAAGATAAACTAATCAAAGGAAATAGAGCTAAGGTAGGGCTTCATAAATCTTCAGTGTTTAGTATTGCTGAAAGATAAAATGATTCGAAACTTCCACCTGAGGATTCAGAGGAAAAAAAATAGATAGATTTGCTGAAAGTCTCAGTAAATGTTTGGAGAATTGAATCCCTACAGAACTTTGTGTATAAATTGAGATGAAGTTATACTTAAGCTCTTAATCTACATTCCAGTAGCATGGTAAACACCTGGAAGCTTGTTAGAAATGCAGACTCTCAGGCCAACACCAGACCCCTAAACCAGAATCAGCAATTTAACAAAGACCCCAAGTGATTTGTGTGCACATTAATTGAGAAGTTCTAATGTGGGCTTCAGTTGTTCTTAAAAGTATCACTGATGAAGAGGCTGAAAGGAAAAGAAACAGTGGCTGCCTCACCACCAGACTGTGATAGAGAATTCATAGATACTTAAACTCTCAGATTTCAACAAAAAATCCAGGAAACCCCTCAGTTTATTAGGCAAATGAAGTTTGGTGAAGGAGAAACTTGGAAGTAAGGTATCAGACCCTAATTAAGAGCAGTCCCAGACAAGCTACCAAATAAAGGAATGGAAATTATAAAGAGTGACAATTCAATTTTGGTAACTGGAATTTCCAGATGCATGGAAAATATGAACTTTAGAGAACTCCACAAACATTAACATTTCTGCAAAACCTTCAGTGGCCATGAATCGCACTTGCTCACACAGCATTGAATTCTAACTGTCTCCTATAGTGAACCTCAGCCCAAGAGGCCTGACCAAGTCCACCAGGAGCAGAATCCAAGAATGTTGTGTTCTAAGACAAACGAACACACATGCTCTTGCCATTCTGAAAGTGCTTTCTCAAGGGGCCTCTTCCTTCTATACCACAGCGTTGAGCAAGGGGAGGGGAAAAGTCGTATCATTATCCCATATATTCTTTTCATCCAACCATAATTACAGGGGGACTTGCAGCATGTTACACAAACCTGTCATCAAGGTCAAGGCTGAAAAATGTAAGTTACACAATGGTAAGATGGGCCTATGCAGCCACTCAAGCAAGGCAGTTCAACCTCAAACCAACTTACTTAAGACTCTTCTGCCATCCATGCTAACTGCCAGTAACACTGAAGAATGTGGACACAGATCCATTCTGAGGACTTGCAAAGGAACCAGAGAAAAATAGTCTTAAAGCATTGAATAGTATGGAATTTTGTTAGGTGTTAGTGATAAGTGCATTTCATGCATTTTTACATTTGATCTTCAAATATGCTACTCTCAAAGATTCTGATTATCTACATTATTTATGTGTCATTCTGATTATTATGTATATTATTACTGTATTATATCATGATTATTATTATCATAATAATTATTATTATATTATGTATTATTTCTTGTAAGTATGGAAACAGGATTCAAACTCTGGCCACTTGCTCCAAAGCTTTATACTTCTCTACTAAAGAACTAGCCTTCTTATTTGCCCAATCTCCCAACATAAAGTTTAACAGTGATAGAAATTATGAGACAGCCTCACTTACCATCTGTTTAATGGGGAACTTCTTCCCTGGACAAGTGCCTGCTTGCAAAGGAACTTAATAGGAATACTTCTTTTGCATATCTACTAAGTATGAAAAATCACTGTCACACAAATGAAAAACTTACACCATTCATGCTGATTCGGCCTTCACAGGGCCCAGTTTAGACCCTTCGACACATTCTGTAACAAAAATGAAGTAGAGCCATCTGCCTTCCCAAAGCCACTTGGCTGGTGGACTCAGGCTCCAACTGTTCCCAGCACAAGGCAGAGATAGGGAAGCATCGGCTCTGATTTCGAGGGCATTTCTGCACCAAGAGAAGAACCAAGGGGTTCCATGTAGACACAGCAGTCACCAAAAGGAGCAGGCATTCAACCCTAAAAAGAGAATTCTACCACACAGTTACTACTTCCTATGGAAGCGGCTGGGGTAGTCCACCCCCTTCCCTGGAGGTGACTGATTAGCAGCCAGCCCCAGTTCAGGCTTCCAGAAACACTCCAAAGGCCTGTGGAAGATTTATATGTCAGCAGAAAGCCAGCTTGCCACCCAGACGGTATTCCTGGAACAGGCTGGAACTTGGCATCTGGCTGGTGAAGCAGCCAAATACACCTTGCCAGTCACTGCAGGTGCTGGCTGCAGCACTGGCTGCTGCTCTGGCACTTTCTGGGAAACAGAGTGCGAGAAATATTACAGGAACATATTTTCAGTTTAGGGCAGTGATTACACCAATGTGCCAATGTGTCTTGTCACTACGTTGCTATATAGTGAAGCCAGGGTATGATGATATTGTGAGCTTATTATAAACATTGAGGCATAATCATGGAGGGGGGCCTTTGTCGTAATAGTTTCCAGTCAAAAGGAGGTCATTACTGAGAGCACACACACACAAATATTTTAGAATCAGCAAGGTCTTCTGTGAGTTTGAAGGAGCCCTACATACAGGATCACAGAGCGGAGGAGAAAGCATTAGGCTATTATGGAAAGCAAGAGTGGTATCTTCAAACACCCCAATGAAACAGCATGGTAATTGCAGTTTTATACTGAGCAAGGTACGGGAGAGATGACAGGAGCACTAAATAGAGCACAGTGTGGGTTTTTGGATTCCCCAGGATGAAGAAACCTTACTGGAAAACTATTATTAAAAAGAACAGAAGATTTCTAAGCAGAGGTCCTCCTATGAAGCCAGTGAAAGGGAAAAAAGGACCAAAAAAAAAAAAAAATCTTCCAACTTAGAAAACTGAAGGAAAAAAAAAAAGAGAAGATCAAGGCCAAGTTTCACATAAGAAAATGTCTGCTCATTAAAAAGCTGGCTGTTTGTAATGGCTTTCAAGAAGTCAGCTATTTGGGCGCCTGGGTGGCTCAGTGGGTTAATGCCTCTGCTTTCGGCTCAGGTCATGATCTCAGGGTCCTGGGATCAAGGCCCGCATCGGGCTCCCTGCTCAGCGGGGAGCCTGCTTCCCCCTCTCTCTCTCTGCCTGCCTCTCTGCCTCCTTGTGATCTCTCTCCCTCTGTGAAATAAATAAAATAAAATCTATTAAAAAAAAATTAAAAAAAAAAAAAAAGAAGTCAGCTATTTGGTTAGGAAGGGTTCTGGTCTCCACTGTGCCACCGATGTGTCCTAGAAGCTCAGGTATGGTCTCACAACCTCTTTAAACCAGATTCTCGGGCAACCCTGTCGGGGCCCCTTTCACTCCTGAGAGCATTTTCTGTATCCTCACCTAATAAAACCTCTATCGCTTTATTCAATAAACAAACCAACCAGATTCTCCACTTACTCAGAGAAATAATGTTTCCAGGCCCAGCCTTGTCCATGCCTAAAGACAATACACAAGCCTAAGGAGACAAGGAGAAGGTGCCTAGGACTCTCTGGGGTATGATTAGCTGTCCTTCCCCAGAAAAATAAATATTAGGGAGATGTTAGGAGACAATGTCATTACATTTGATTCACTAGTATTCACTGAGCTGTACATGCCCAGCACTGCACGCTAACCAGCTAACCAGCGCCAGAAAGGCGCTACAGATTAATTTATCCATATCACAGATACTTAGCACTTAGTTAATGTAAAACATTGTATTAGGGGCCAAGAAGAATATCTGTCCCATATCCTCAAGATGCTTACCATCCAGTAGAAAAATCTCAAGAAATACACACAAATCACTATGACTCACAATATACTATGAAAACTACCAAACGGCATTGGCTAGCTGTGTTGACTGCTTACCTATAAAGACATTATTCTTAAAGTTGATTTTGCCAGTTAAAAAAAAAACAAAGGGGCGCCTGGGTGGCTCAGTGGGTTAAAGCCTCTGCTTTCAGCTCAGGTCATGATCTCAGGGTCCTGGGATCGAGGCCCGCATCGGGCTCTCTGCTCAGCAGGGAGCCTGCTTCCCCCTCTCTCTCTGCCTGCCTCTCTACCTCCTTGTGATCTCTCTCCCTCTGTGAAATAAATAAATAAAATCTTTAAAAAAAAATAAAAAAAAATAAAAAATAAAAAACAAAGAGTTTTTAAGAGTGGTTGGCAGGGCAGTTTTAGTAATTATTTCTGTGTGAATCCTATCATTTAGAAACCAAGGATGAAGACTGGATGAAGGAAATGGGTAAGAGGAACTCAAGCTCTAAAAAAAAGCCTTTGAATGCACTTAGCTGGAAATTATCCTCTTTATTCTCAGGCTAGAAGGGTCGCTATGAGTTTGAAGAGTTCTCATGCAAATTGCATGACAATGCCAAATACCATAAATGCTAGGAAACCTCATTATTTTTCCTAATTCTTTTGCCTCTTCCTAATCTTTTGCCTTTATACTGACGGAACTATATTTCAGTTTTATCCTCAAAAAAGAAAATCGAGGTAAGATAACATTACCAAAGATTTCCAGTTCGTTATGCAAACAGGACCAAGTTCTTTCCTGTAGCAATATATCATTAACTTGCCAACATCTGGGCTGGGAGGTGTGTGATGTTTTGAATCAAACTTCAAAGGTCAAGAGTAAGCAAGGACCTAGAATTACTATTGCATCTAAAATTATTTTATAGCCTTCGAAAGAAAATGGAAAAAATGATCACAATTCTCAAAATTATATGCTGTCTTTGGGGAAAACATACATCTGAGCCCTTGGGAGTACATAGGTAATGTAAGCAGGGCTGGGCCATTTTCCACATCAGAGTCAGTGCTAAACATGAGGCATGGAGAGCTGTGTACCACCTTGGAGTACCCACCTGTTGTCTGAAATTAGCCTGTGGATGTTCATCATTTTCTCCCACAAATAGATGCCCCTACCCATTTTTTCCATTACCTCCTTGTTCCCTAAGCTTGCAGTCTTGAGTCACTGTTTACTCTTCCTGTTCTCACATCATTTATTCATTTATTTGACAATTACCTAATGACGATCCATACCATATCAGACCTGGGGGAGGAGTTAGTATTATAGTGGCCTCTGCCCTCCTAGAACCAAAGTCCAGCCCGGGGTACAAACAAGTAAACAAGCAATTACACTACCCAGTGTTTCTTTATATTATAAATATTTTCTCCCATTGTGTGGAATTTCTTATTTTCTTGATGGTATGGTTTGTAGCAAAAATGTTTTTAACCTTAATGTAGCTTAATTTACCCATGTTTTTCTTCTTCTTCTTCAGTTGTTTGTGCTCTTTGTGTCGTATTCTAAGAAGCTGTTTTGGGGTTTTTTTTTCCCCCTATCAAATTGTCCTGGCACCTTGTCAAGGATCAATTGACCATAAATGTAAGGGTTTATTTCTAGACTCCCAATTCCATATGTGTCTATCCTTATACCAGTACCACACTGTCTAAATTATTGTGCTTTGTAGTAAGTTTTGAAATTATGAATTGTGAGTCTAACTTTGCACCTCTTTTTCAATAGTGTTTTGGCTATTCTGGGTCTCTTGCATTTCCATACAAATTTTAGAACCAGCTTGTCAATTTCTTTAAAAAAAAAAAGAGAGAGAGAACGTCTGAACTTTTGATATGGATTGTATTGAATCTATAACCCATTTTGGAAAGTATTGTCATATTGACAGTATTGAGTATTCTAATCCATAATTATGGGATGTCTTTCCATTTATTTAGATCTTCTTTAATTTCTTTCAACATATTTTATTTTATTTTATTTTTTAAAGATTTTATACATTTATTTGACAGAGAGAGAGAGAGATCACAAGAAAGCTGAGAGGCAGGCAGAGAGAGAGGAGGAAGCAGGCTCCCTGCTGAGCAGGGAGCCCGATGCAGCCTCAATCCCAGGACTCTGAGATCATGACCTGAGCCGAAGGCAGAGGCTTTAACCCACTGAGCCACCCAGGCGCCCGATCTTTCAACATATTTCATAGTTTTCAGTGGACAACGTTTGCACCTTCTTGTTAAATTTATACTTAAGTATTTTATTCTTTTGATGCTATTATAAATTAAAATATTTTCTTACTCTTATTTTTAGAATATTTATTGTTAATGTATAGAAATACAATTGATTTTTGTATATTGATCTTTTAGCCTGCAACTTTGTTAAACTTATTATTTCTGCTAATCTTTTTTCTTTTTAAGTGGATTCCTTAGAATTGTCTATATACAAGTCCATATTGTCTACAAATAGAAATAGTTTGACCATTCCTTTATTGTCTGGATACCTTTTATTTCTCTTTCTTGCTTAATTACCCTCCAGCACAATGTTAAATAGAAGTGATGAGAGTGGACATTCTTGTCCTGTTCCTGACCTTTTGCGTCTATATTCATAAGTAGTTTTCTTTTCTTGTGGTATCTGGTTTCTTTATCTGGCTTGTTCTGTAATGCCTATCTCATAGAATGAGTTAGAAAGTGCTCCTTTGTCTTCTACTTTTTGGAAGGGTTTGTGGGTGATGGGTGTTAATTATTTAAACATTTGGTAGAATTCACCAGTGTAGTCATCTGGCTCTGAGCTTTTCTTTGTGGGAAGTTGTTTTATTATTAATCAAATTTCTTTACTTTTAATAAGTTTATTCAAATTTCTATTTCTTCTTGAGGTGGTTTCAGTAATTTGCGTCTTTCAGGGAATTTGTCCATTTCATCTCAATGACCTAATTTGTTGGTATTTAGTAATTTGTAGTATTCCCTGTAATCCTTGTCATTTTGGTAAGGTCAGTAGTGATTTCCCTCTTTTATTCTTAATTTTAGTAATTTGAATCTTCTCTCTTTTTTTTTTTTTTGTCCATCTATCTAAATTTTTATCAATTTTGTAGATCTTTTTAGAGGTCCAACTTTTGGCTTCCTTGATTTTTCTACTATTTTTCCATTCTCTGTTTTACTTATTTCCATTCAAAACTTTTTTTGCTTCTTTCTGCTTGCTTTAGGTTTAGTTTACTTTTCTTTTTCCAATTTCCTTTTTTTTTTAAGATTTTTTATTTATTTATTTCACAGAGGGAGAGAGATCACAAGCAGGCAGAGAGGCAGGCAGAGAGAGAGGAGGAAGCAGGCTCCCCGCTGAGCAGGGAGCCGGATGCGGGCCTCCATCCCAGGACCCTGAGATCATGACCTGAGCCAAAGGCAGAGGCTTTAACCCACTGAGCCACCCAGGCGCCCTCTTTTTCCAATTTCTTAAAAGAGAAGTTAAGTTATTGCCTTGAAATCTTTTTTCTTCCTCCTCTTCTTCTTCTCCTCCCTCCTCCCCTCCTCCTCCTCCCC
>LNAC01000145.1:3427284-3495038 GCA_002007465.1 Ailurus styani
CTTCTTCTTCTTCTTCTTCTTCTTCTTCTTCTTCTTCTTCTTCTTCTTCTTCTTCTTCTACTTCTTCTTCTTCTTCTTCTTCTTCTTCATTTTCTTTTTAAGTAGGCTCCTTGCCCAGCATGGTGCTTAATGTGGGGCTTAAACTCACCACCCTCAGATCAAGACCTGAGCCAACTGAACCGTCCAGGTGCCCCTCTTCTTTTATATAGGCATTTACAATTATAAATTTTCCCTAAGTATTGTGTTAGCTGCATCCTATAAATTTTGCTGTTGTTTCATTTTAATTTACCTCAAATTATTTTCTAATTTCTCTTGAGATTTCTTTTTTAATTCATTCATAACTTGGGAATATGTTGTTTAACTTCCACATATTGGTGCATTTTCTAAGTTCCCTTTTGTTATTGATTCACGAGAGAGCTCCATTTTATTTTTAAGTGCTTTGGAGTATCCAATCAAAATTACTCTTTTTGCAATTCCATTTGAAATGTAAAAGCAAATTAAAGCCTATAACCAAATAAGCTTGAACAAAGCAATATAAGGAATGGACTCTGAAAGAAGAAAAAATGTAATAAGCATCCTGATGATTTTTTTTCAGTGACTCTAACTCTTATTTATTTTAAAATGAAGAATAGATATAAAATACCTTCAAGATTTTCACAGGAAACACAATATAGAGAACTTGCAAATACTGGTAAGAACAAAGAAATCATAGATTTTCAAATAGAGAAAAGGTGAAGTTGGAGAGAACTAAAAAATATGAGTGGTTTCTCCAATCTAGGTTAAAGTGATTTCAAATAACTAGACTTCTACCACTTCCCTTGGCAGATTTATAGAACTTGTATAAGAAATATTTTCCTGACATTCAGGCTGAGTTTTCCTTTTCTCAATTTCATCATGTCGGGCATAGCTTGCCTCTGAACACCACCCCAAACAATTCCTCTCCTTCTTTAGTTTGAGTTTCAGCTCCTCAAGGACCTGCAGAAGGCTATTATATCCCTTTTTTTCATTCTTCATCCAAGCCAAACATATTTAGGCCTGTTAATCTGTCTTCTTAAGCCAGTTATTATACTTTTGAATTTCTGTTCTTTGAATTGAGTCCAGTACATTCACTCTTTCTAATTCATGGGGACCCTGACTGTATGAGTCATAAGGACTCACCCTTGATGTCACATAAGCAACTGTCCACCTCTGTGCCCCTGGCATTTCACTTGAGGTATAAAGCTCAAAATAGTACTTTCAAAAAAAAGAAAGAAAGAAAGAAAGAAAGATGTTTGCTTTCCATTACCAACCACAGGTGGTTTTCAGTCTCACTGCTTTCCAAGTACTGAACCACCATCCTGTTGGATGTCTGTCATTTGGATTATTTTTTCCCTCTTTCAGGCGGCAGAAATAAGCAAGTTCTTTCCCTGGCTCTCTCAACATTCTCAACAGTTCATCTGGTGTGGTTCAGCCATTCACAGCTACAGACCTGCCAAGTTTACAAGTGCACAAGTTCTTTCAGAGTCCCGCTCATGTATTCTGGCTATTTCTGAAGGCCTGGGGCTTATCTATAGCCTTATATGCCCCCAATGGCTTGGCAGATTCCCTAACATAAACCTAAGTCTGATCATTTTGTATGCTTCAAAATCTAGCTAAAAGTGTATAATACTCTCTATCTAATTTTTCAAATGATGTTCTCTAAAAGGTTCATGGCTCTTAGGTTCCAATGGTGTTTAAGTACCGGTACACAGTAACTACTAGTACTTACACAGAGCATAAGAATCACACATGCACCCTATCAAGACTGCTGATAGCTAAGCATTTTGTACTGGTTTCTACCTCCTGATTTTTATGAGCTAACTACATCTAACATCTCACTCATTTGAATTCCACTAATAAAGAATGTAATGTTGCCATGGCTGAAACTTATCTTTACTCTACAGATGAAGATGCCCAAAGCAAACAAATACTATGTGGGCAAGATTGGTACATTTGGCACATCTAAAGGAATAATGGGTGCCTGAGCACTGTAACACATACATTTTTGGATATTTTCTCCGTGAGTGTACCTTACATATTCACTAGAGCATGCCAGGTAGCATCTCCACTTGAAAGAGAGAAAAAAACTAATTTGAGTTACATATGGAAGAAAGAAGACTCTATTTCTTTTCATATGGGAATTCAGATTTTTCTTTACTTCCCACAGCACTGGAAAAAGTATACGTGTGTAATTCATTTAGATCCCAACCACAGATGCAAAGCCAGAATCCCAGAATGGAATCTATCTCCCTACCATACTTGTTTACTTTCATTTAATATTTTTCCTTCAGTGGTCACTCCTCTGCTCAGAAATAGCCCTGGAGGTGTTATCATCATGTGACTCCTTTCAGTTCGTGTCTTTGTTAGATTGTAAGCCCCTAAGAACAGAAATTGCATTTCAAACAGTATGGCCTCAAAGAGATATAAATTAATGTACAGGCAAGATTTGAATGCCATAAACCAAAGAAGTAAATAAAAGAAATTTCAAGTATTCTAGATGTCCCTTTGAAGTAAGTGGGACTTTTCATTTTACTTTATACCACAAAGACTTTTTTTTAAAAGATATTATTTATTTATTTGACAGAGAGAGAGATTACAAGTAGGCAGAGAGATTACAAGCAGGCAGAGAGGCAGGCATAGAGAGAGGAGGAAGCAGGCTCCCTGCCGAGCAGAGAGCCAGATGCGGGCCTCGATCCCAGGACCCTAAGATCATGACCTGAGCCAAAGGCAGAGGCTTAACCCACTGAGCCACCCAGGCACCCCCAACAAAGACTTTTTATTTGCTCTCCCGACAGGTAGAATTTTACAGAGTGGTGTTTAGAGGAATATGGAATCATACGTTGACTCAGATAATTAGATCCAGAGACTAAATATTCTCTGGCAAAAAAGAGAAAATAGAACAAGTCTCAAGACTAGAAACTCAATCCATGGGCCCAGGGCAGTGGCATGTTCAGATCAAGTAAATAAACAAATCCAGATATATCACTAACATCCTAGAAGGAGAAGGACTTCACAGAGTACTTCACTCACTCCCTTCACTTTCTAGATCCAGATACTAAGACCAAGAGAGATGAAGGGACTTGCCCGAGAACATGAAAGTAACATGAAAACCAAAACTAAAACACACTTTTCCTGTCCTCCAATCCCATGTTTTTTCTAGCTACATCCCGAGTTCGTTATTTATCCTGCCAGTTGAGTGGATGATCTTCTATATAAACCCAAAGACTTGTCACTGATTCAGATTTTTAGGTTTGAATAGGAAAAACATTTGTTCATATCTCACTCAAAGGAAGCCTCAATTTCATGCTTTATGTAAGAATATTTAGTTCTTTCTTATGCCAGGTGTCATAGTTAATTACTCTTCATGATATTCTCTAAGATTTTTACTTTAAAATGGTCATATGCTACCAAAGAGCTAAAAATATGTATAATAACTTAAGTCCCCTGACGAGGATGGTAAGTAGGATCCCAGGCTCTCTATGAAGGAATACCACTCAGTGAGCCAATTTAACTGTTTATGTAAGTGGATGAGTACACAAAACTTTCTGGGTATAGGGCTGTTCTCCCATGTCTTGGGGAGCCCAGAGAACCTTCAGGAGAATAGTTACTATTGTTCCTGGCCACAATCTCATTTGGATGTTATGTCTATACCGGAGCAAAACAAAAGGCCAGAAGTAGATTCCAGAAGAGAACAGCAGACTCTCTACAATTTCTCACATTTCTAATGATCAAAAGCAGGTTTTTCCTCCCTTTTCTTAAACCCCAAAGTTTCTTACATTTCCTAGAACCTTTCCAAGGTGTGGATATTAATGTTGGTGTCAGGTGTCAGAAACATATATTAGAAGCCAACGTGGTAGGCCTCCGGAAAAATTGTGAGATGCTTTCCCAGACATCAGCACCTCCTCAGCACCTTTCTCCTTTCTCTAGGCTTCTGTTTCCTCCAAAAATATCCCATGTCCTGGGGATCCTGATAAAAGCTTATGGCAGGGCTGGTAAATATGACACATGTGCCCCTACTCTTTGCCTGCTGGGCCTGTGGCAGACATTGCTAATACAGAATTCCAAATAATCATTCCTAAGCAGACATAGCACAAGAGATAAAAGCTGTTTGCCATCCCTGGCCTAAGGTTTCATCACAACCCTCCCTCCAACATGGTCTGGAGGGAAAATGACCCCAAAAGCCTTCAACGACTCAATGCATTTGGACAGTAACATACAAACCAACAAGTTGCAAAGCTGACATTTCTCCCTCAAGTCATACCATCCTAATGAAGAGGCAGTCTACGTTTGCCATGATAAATAAGGAAGTTTATGAGAACACTGTACGATAGTCCTAGAGATCCTTCAATAAATAGATTTAACACTTGGGGGTCTAGGGCTCAACAGTCTCACCATGCATTCCTATAGCACAGTGGTTCTCAAAGGTTAGCAGCTATTAGAATCACCCAGAGGGCCCATTTCAGAGTTTCTGATTCAGTTGGTCGAGTGTGGGGCCCAAGAATTCACAGAAATAAGTTCCCAGGTGATGCTGACACTGCTGGTTTAAGACCTGTACTTTGAGAACCACTGGCTGCTCTCATCCTTTGTACAGGAATTCCATCCTTACCCTTATCCCTAACCCTGCTCACCTGAAATGCTCGCCTGTATTACTGAGGTTACAGAGGACTGAAAAAACAACTCCAATGGTCTTCTCTCCATTTGTGTTCCCTGTCATCTCAGCAATATTGTGTTTTGATACCCACTCTTCTCTTAGCTGCCTTAAAGCTGAATCACCCAGAGTTTCCTCCTAAATTAAATAAATCTTCAGAATCTCCTTGTACCCCAAGAAATTTAAGATTTGGTCCTTAGTTCTCTTCTCTTTCTCTGAACATGCTTTTTCTCACCTATTTCCATGAATGACTTCTAACCACATTAATTTCTATTGCATCTGCATCTTCCAAACACATGTCTTCATTCCTGACTTTTTCTATCTTTATATTCCCAGCCCTGGGTAGAGCACCAAATTTCCCATTCAACATGACCCACAAGGCAGTGGGATCCACCTTAATAGCCTTGCCTTATCTTATTCTCCCAAAAGAATTATATACCAACAGTGGTACTTCCTACACGTTTTGCTTCCAAACTTGGTTCTGTTCACCTTTCAGGTGAAGGCCCTCATAACTATAGGCCCTTGTTTAAAACATTTACATCTACCAAGATGCAATTATGTGCTGCCACCTTTGTGAAGTCTTCCCTGATTACCTCCACTGGACAAGCTCTCTCCCTTTCCTGAACTCCTCTCCTAAGCATCTATCCGATTCGGCCTCTATCACTTTCTTATGTGCAAACCCTCTCCTTCCTATTCTAGATAAACCTTTCTGCAAGGCATATCCCGGTGACCACATGGTCTCCTATTTTCCAAAACAATCCTGAATGCAGGTATCTTATCCAATTATCCTTATCAGTATGTTTATATTTCTCATACCAAGTGTTCTAATTTTTGGCTCAGAGGATGTTTCTCAAAATAAATATCCCATGATTTATTCTGGTACATTATCATACTTCTCTTTGTATAAGAGCCACCCAGAAATATCACAAATATGCCTTTGATAATAATCTAATGTTTTCCACATTAACACTAGCTCTTCTGTATCACAAAAACCTTTTATTTCCTCCAAGGAGAGAGAACCTACCCTAACTCCATCCAACTAAAGGTGTTAAAGATTTAATCTGCATAAGAGACTCTTAATCTCACAAAACAAACTGAAGGTTACTGCAGGGTGGGAGGGTAGGGATAGGGTGGATGGGTTATGGACATTGGGGAGGGTTTGTGCTATGGTGAGTGCTGTGAAAGGTGTAAGCCTGATGATTCACAGACCTGTACCCCCAGGGAAAATTAAAAAAAAAAAGATTTAACCTGCATATTCAGCCCCAGCTAGACCCTGAACCAGTTCTAACTCCCAGCATGGTGGTCTATCAGCAGGCCCTACCAGTACGCAGGGCCTAGGATTAGCTTTGCTGTTGCCAGCATGGTAGGTTGTGTCCCTGAAGGGAACCATTGGTGTGCATGAAAGTGTACTGACTGCAGTCTCCTTACCAGGCCCAGCTGAAACTCTACACAATCTACATGACTCTGCTTTCTTCCCCAGTTCACATTTTACATACCAGGTCTTCCTGCTGTGAGCCATATTCTTGATCAGATGCCTACAGCTGACCTAACCTGAACCAGGCACCTCTTTACAGAGACCTAGACTCTGTCACTATTCCTCCAGACCTCCAGACAGGTCTTCTTTGACAAGGGTGCTAGCTTCTAACTATAAGTATGCTACTTCTCAGAGATCTCTGCTGTTGACCTCACCAACTTAGAGCCTACCCAGTGTTTCTGAAGACTCTTTAGATATGATTTGGGCAGCCTCAGGGCCATTCTCTTGTGGCTAATAACAGCAGTCCACATGACACTGCCCTAAGGGTCCCAAGGCCTGCATGGCTGGCATGGACTTACATCCCATAGCATCCCCTAGGGTCCGCTATTCCTCTTGGGTCTCCCTCTGGGTGGGGTTGAGAAAGCCCACATTGGTGCCACTACTGGCTGCCATATGTTCTTCCTATGGACTACATGAGTTTGAGCCTTGACTATCACTAACCCATTCCCTCTAATTCTAGCCGATCATTTCACAAGGAATGATACACTCCACACCAGTCACATAGGGTGATCTCTCCTTAAGAAGTTCCTCCCGCCCAGACTGTTATCTTCTGGACAAGGTGATATAGGTCTCCCTAGCCCCATATTCTCCTCCCAACTAGCATTAGAATAATTGGAGGGATTGGTTGTGGAAAAGGAGGAAACCTTCTTAGGGGACTCAGAGTCTGAGAATTTTTGCCCTGAAACTTTTATTCCATACCCTGGGGACGAGATGTTGAATCCCTACCAAAGACACATCAAGAAGCTCCACTGTCTAGGATTAAGCCAGATATCTGAACAGTTGTATGGAGGCTGATTTTGGTCTATAGCTCAGAGTTCTCATGTTTATAGACTGGATTTACATGATTTTCTGATCCTCCCAGAGGAAACTTCAATAGCTCCTTAATATAATGGACCTCCTAATGCAAGTTTAGCACGCATGGGAAACAAAGACATACCCTAAAATCATCAGGAGTGATAAATTCAACACCTGGCAGCCATTCATTAATTGACTGTTAATTTAACTGTTTGCCAACATCCTTAAAAATAAAAATGAAATTTCAAGACCATCTTACTGGAATACACTGTTCTTGTATCTAACAAATTTTTTCCATGCTATTGCCAATGAAAATAAGCCCTCTGCTCACTCAACACTGCTAATAGAGATATTTTAGATGGAGAACATTAACTGTCAACCTCTTCAACCTACTTGTATTTTTGACTTATCATCCAACTACTCTTTGATTTAATTTAATATAATTCAACCAACACTAATTTGAGAGCTATTGCATAACAGAGATTGTTTCAGATGTTGTCATAATAAAAAATAGCAGAGTATTTGAAAATTTACAAGGTAGTTTTCCCATACTTCATCTTATTTAATGGTGAACATCTAATTACCATACAGATCAGATCAGTGAAAAGCTGGTACTCTCTTGCTTCTTACCTCCTTATACCCAGTAAGCTATTCTAGATCCCTCTCAAGTCAGCTCTCTACCAAAAAGAAAAGAAAAATGGAAATAAGAAAGCTCAGTGTCCCAGGGAATTCTGATGACCAGGTTTTTATAACCAATTTACCTAAGTGCTCCATTGTCCCAAAATGGATCCCTAAGGCTTCCTCTACCCCACCTCACCACCTCCAAAAAAGCAAATTAAAATTTCTAAATAAAAATAATTTAAAACGAAATAAAAATGCCTTAAATCACGACTCTCACTAAAGTTGGGGACTAGCTTTGATGTTGGCATCAAACTAAATAGAGCAGAATTCTGTTAAGATACTCTCATGATTTGAACTATTCATCATGAACAACCCATAAAAACAACTTTTCAGATTGACCTTTTCTACTCCTGTCACTGCCATGTAAGTCATCCATGACTTCCGGTCATCCCACATACTTTGTACTGACAAGCATTTAATTTGAAAATGTAAATGGTATGACTGGTAATTTTTCATATGAGTGATACAATTTTGTTAAGTGCTGTCTAAATTGGCAACCAAGTTAAATCCACAGAGTGTAAAAAGTTTTGTTTACAAAAAAAGAAAGAAAGAAAAATTTTTGTCTGCATCATTCTTCTACAATGCATCTGAATAATAGCTGGGCTATAAATAGAAGATGCAAGAATGACTAATTCTGTTTTGATTCCATCTCTTCGATGACAAAGGAAATCCCTCCATACAAACATTAAGCTAAATCATAACAGCTGGACTTGAGGAATTTTATCTAGAACATCTACATCAAACAAGTAAGAGTGCCAACCTTGGAGATGGACAAATAACTCCCGAAGGGACCCAGTTTTATAACTATCAATTCAGGGGATTTGTAAGTAACAAGAAAGATTTAAATACAGCCTTGTTTTAAGAAAATACTCACTTGAAATCAACACTGCTAATAAAACACAAAAGAAGTGTATCCCCAATTACTTGATCCTGGAAAAATCTTTCTCTCTTTTGTGACCGAACAAGAGACTATGCATCATTTGTAGCTACAATCTTTCTTTCAGAAACTTAGTTATGTCTTCAGAAATTTGTCAGCTAAATTAAGCCCCTGGCCATATAGGGAGAAGTATGCTGGCACTGCATTGGGCAGGGAATGAATGAAAGACTGGATTGAATTTTCCATGGAAGCCGACAATTAAAATTGTTTTCTTTGGTATATCCCTTTCTGTCAGTTGTTTTTGAGCTCTCCAAGAGAAGAAAAAAGTTAAGAAGCCCGATTCAGTCATTTCCAAATCTCACTTCCAGTTTCCATCTTATTAAAGACATGACTTAACTTTAATGTGTGTAACATAAACAGAATCATAAAAGGGAAAGAATTAGAACAGTCTGGAAGAGATGGTGTCCAAGGCAGGAAAATGCCACAGCTGATTTGCTCTTTTTATTGTTGTTGTCCTTTTGTATTGTTTTTTTTTTTTTTTAAAGATTTTATTTATTTATTCAACAGAGAGAGAGATCACAAGTAGGCAGAGAGGCAGGCAGAGAGAGAGGAGGAGGCAGGCTCCCTGCGGAGCAGAGAGCCCGATGCGGGCCTCGATCCCAGGACCCTGGGATCATGACCTGAGCCGAAAGCAGAGGCTTTAACCCACTGAGCCACCCAGGCGCCCATCCTTTTGTATTGTTTACTGGAGAAGGAGGAATTCTCTGTCCCTCTGCTGCTGATTCCTCACCCTCCATTACAATCGTTGGGAATTCTGATTTCACAAAGTTATTACAATACGGCCACAAATAATCCATCTTGTCAAGTCCATCTTCGGGACTGAAGATAAAGTTGGAGCTGAGTTGCTACACACATCTGGAGAAGGTTCGTTACTTGTAATGGTGAGCCTCTCTGTTAATGCGCCCATGAGAAAGGGGCTGACAGGCTGCATATTTCTGCAAACTGTTCCCAGAAAGAACCAATTTCCTGACTTCCATGTGGTGTCAATAATGGAGGCATGAGATGGAGCAGTGCTTATGAAATATTGAATCTGCTTACAGGACCAGCTAGACGCAAATTCAGACCACCTGTGAGAGAGAGCCTTGCCGTGGGTACTCATACTTTGGCATACACGTGGCACATGTGAATGATATGCTTTAATCTATGTATTTGGACTTACTTGCCACAAAACTTCCTGACAGTAGTAGTACCAGAGAGAGAGAGAGAGAGAGAGAGAGAGAGAGAGAGAGATGCAGTAAAACACATTTCTGCACATTTAGAATTGAAACAGTTCAAATCACTGACATTATTAAATTTACTATCATAAGCAGCCAAAGTTCATCTTATTCATCAGGAAAAAAGTGACTGATGTTTCATGGCATTAGTATTAGATCATTTTAGTTCTTGCCAATAAAAACAAAGCATTAGTGTTTCAATGTTTTAATATCATGATTTAATTCTCTCAATGATATTAGGACCAAGAAGCTCAACCAATGTGAAGACCCCATCAAAATTCTTGAGTCAAAACTATGGTTCTAAAATGAGTTCACCATCCTGACCTCCCATTTCACAGCATATATTTTATGCTTGTGACTTTCCAAATATGGATTCTTAACATTGCAAATGTAAAGTTTTATATCACTAACTTGTGTTTCAAGGGTTTGCCTAAGTAAATAGAAAAACATCTGGGCTCTTTTTACTGGCAAAAGCAAGAGATATTTGACCTAAGATCAGATTCTGAGACTTGAACGTTAACTTGGTCTTTCCACAGAATGTCTCTAATTTTCCACAACTCTCTGCTGAGAGGGTTCAGCCCAGTGCTCTGAGGGGAAAGATGGGACTAAGTGCATGTCCCAGTAAGACATAGGTCCCAGTTGGCTTCCTTTACCCCCAATTTTACCCACAGCTCTAACCCATTCTTGTCTAAACAAAGGGATACAATTCCAGGGCAAGAACAAATCTTCAAGGTCTCAACCAGCCGAAGGACATTGAGCTCAAGATCCCTTTAGACAGGAGGACATGCAGGAGACTGCTTCAGTTTGAACCTGTCAGAGGTTTTGGTCTGCGCCATCAGCAATTCAAAGGCACCATCCGCAGCTCTGGTCTGAGATTTCCTTGGCTCCAAACAAACCCTGCGCCCCCAGGACTCCCCAGAGACTGGAGCTACAATAGTCTGTAGAATGGCCTCCTGGGCTCAACTCCCTATCTGACTAGGCACTGCCCTCCACAAACAGAATAGGCCCCGTGAATGGGGCCAGAGTGGAGACTACATAGACTCAGAACCAGTGGTATTCCATCTGTGCCCCACACCTCCAGGCAGAATGACCTCCATGGAGTTCCATGTGAGCAGCACCCTCTGGACACACAACTCCAATGAAAGGATGCCCCCTGCAGTTATGTGGTATGGCCATCCTTGGATTGGCAGCCTAGTTTAACTCTTCTTGAAATTTTAATTAAACTTTAAGAATAACAAACCAAATCCCTGACCAGCTTTTGGCTAAATCTTTTGTTTAAGTGAAGTTTTTTTTCTTTTTTCTTTTTTAATTGAAAAGCTAAACTTCTTTGTCGGATATAAATAAGTGTGTTTCTCCAAAACATCCTGGCAAAAATAGTTATTTGCCCAAGGATAAGAACCAGAGCCTGTTTCAATAGTTATCCTCTTGACGAGTTCAATGTTTCTAAGAATTTTTGACTTTTAGAACCAGAAGATTATAAGTTAATATGGCCACACAAAGACTTGTACATGGATATGCATGGCTGAATAATTAATAATAGCCAAAAAGTGCAAACAGTCCAAATGTTCACCAACTGGTGAATGGAGAATGCCTATACAATGGACTATTTATTCAATAATGAAAAGAAACAAAACTACTGATCTATGCTACAACATGAAAGAACTTCCAAAACATACTCAATTAAAGTCAGACACAAGACTACATAGTATACAACTTTATTTATATAAAATGTTCAGAAAAGATAAATTTATAGAAACAGAGAGTAGATTTCTGGCTGCCCGGGGTTGAGTGGGAATACAAATTGAGTATAATACAAATGGGCACATTTTTTTGAAGTGATGAAAACGTTTCAAATTTGGATGGTGGTGATGCTTGCCCAGCTCTGTAAATTTCCTTTAAAAATCACTGAATTGTATCTTTAAAGGAAAGATTATATTCTAAAGAATCATGGCTAACTTATATTGAGAATTTACTCTGTATTCAAGAGCTCTAATAAGATATTTATAGACGTTCTCTTATTTAATCTTCACAAAAACCCTGTTGGATGGTACTCTTATTAGTCCCATTTTACAGATGAGAAAAATTGAGGCTTGGAATGATAAAATCATTCTCTCAGAGTCACACAGCTAGTAAATGGTGGATTGAGGACACTACCAGATGATCTGACTGAAAAGTTTAACTACCCTGCCTGAGTTACCCAGAAGGTATGTGTTCTACAGCATACCGATCTGCCATGAATTTGTTGGGGGGATGGCAAAATATGGATTCTCCTCACTTCTTGGTCTAATTAGGCAAGACCTAAAGCAAAGAGAACCCTGGGCCAGTTTTGTCAGGCTATAAGAGCCTCAGCAGTATACCCTAAGTGCCGTGGAAATGGGTTTATTCTGTATATGTGCCATAACTCAGACCCCAAGCCCAGTTCAAAATCATGTTATCCTGTATTGTAGCTGTTCACACTCCCTGCAAGGAGATAAAATGATTGGTCAGGATCACACAGGGGGGCCTGTACCTAGCCTCTAGGTAAGTACTCTTTCTCTTGTGCATGGTGCCTTCTCTGTCATGATAGAACATTTGACTAGATGACATGACAAAAATTGCCCTTAAAGACAAAATAATTTGAGTTGGAGAACATTCATTTTCAAGCCCATAGAGTTATGGACTAGAACTCTGGGCGCCATTCTTAACTTCTCTCTGTCTCTTATTCACCAAATTCTAGCCTTTCTATCTTCTTAATATCTTTTGATTTGATTCATTTCTCTCCATCTGTGCTATTGATACCCATCACTTCTTACCTGGATTACCCCAGTGGTGACATACTGGTCTCTGTGCAACCAGTCTTGCCTTTATCTCTGACTCTCTATGCTATAGGGTAAGTGGTTTTCCTAAAGTGTGTAGATCATGTCATGTCAGTCCCCTCCTTTAAAAAAAAATTTACTTATTTGAAAGAGAGAGAGGATACATGCAGGCATGAGCGGAGGGTGGGGTGCGGAGGGAGAGAGCAAAGCAGGGAAGCAGGCTTCTCCACTAAGCGGGAAGCCCAACTTGAGGCTCAGTTCCAGGACCTGGAGATCATGACCTGAGCTAAACTCAGCTGCTTAACCTACCAAGCAACAAAGGTGTCCCATCAGTCACCTCCCTAAAACATTTCAGTGGCTTCCTACTAATCAAATTCCTTCATATGGACCCCTTTCACTGTCATACTCCTCCTACAGCCAGAGTCATCTATATTCAGCTCCCCCAAACCAGTGTGCAGATAGTGGGCCTTTGCACATGCTGTTCTCATGGCCTTACCTGAGGTTCAGGTTTGCCTACATAAATAGAAAAAATAATAGACTCAGTTTTCTGGAAAAAAATTTTTTTTTCTGCTACCAAAGGAAAAGACATTACCCCTTCTCCCCTCTTCACCTGGCTAACTCCTATTCATCCTTCAGAGCTTAGGATATCTTCCTGGATACCTCCCCACTCCACCTCCCACCTCCCCAGCTCCAAGCCTCAGTTAGACATTGCACCCTATTGTGTCTCTTACATAGTTCCTCATCATCCATCTCATCTTCTAGTCTGCAGCTTTGGGAAGGCAGATCTGTGGTTTCCTCCTGCTTGGATATATCCCAGTATCTGGTACACAGCACGTTGAAGGAACTCTGCACATTTTAAATGAATGAAAGAAAGACATAAATAGAATCTGTAAGAGCAGAACCAAATTAACTTTTCTCTAGTTTAATACGGCTACAATCTATCCATGAGCTTTTGTCCTTCAACTACCCTTTTTGCAGGAAAACAATGGGATGCAAAACATCCAGACAGCTTGCCTGCCAAGCTATCACTTGGAGAGAGCACACTGCCCGTGGCTCCGGCTCCTTGGAAGGATGAGAGAGGATAACTGTAATTTTTAACCAGCATACAATTCATTTGGCTGTTTAATATCCGAACTGGTTTAATATCATTAAAATATAGCAAAAAGGAAAAACTGATCCACCCTGAATATGCCTCTTTATAAATAATGTGTTTATGAATGGATGGGTAAGGACCGGCAAAGATAACAGAGAAATAAACATAGTTGTTCTGTCAGAGTAACGGGATCATAGATGATTTGTCATTCTTTTGTTATTTTACCTTTATTGTTATCATACTACTGCTTGTGCTAACAACATATATTTTTAACATTAAGCAATCCATGTCTATGTATCAACTTAAATATTGGGTCTGATAGCAAATCAATAAAAATAATCAATAGAACCAAATTTTCTATTTGATTTCTAATACGTAGAACCCCCATGAGGCTCATGATGTAAATTTACTTGAAAATGTGCAACAGTCATAACAACATAACAACATGTATTGCTCCATTGTCCAGGCACTGGGCTAAGCTTTACCTCATCACCTCCATTTTACAAAACAAGAAAAAAAACTTAAAGAGGTTAAGTAACTTGCTAGTAAGTTAAAAGCTAGAATGGTGGTTGATTTTGTGTAAATTTGTCTAGATCATGGTGACCAGTTGTTTGGCCAAACACTAATCTAGATGTTGCTATAAAGAAGTTTTTTAGATGTGATTAACATAATCAGTGGACTTTAAATAAAGCAGACTACCCCTCCATAATATAGTGGGCCTTGTCTAATCAGGTGAAGGCCTTAAGAGCAAAGACTGATGTTTCCTGAAGAAGAAAGAATTCTGCCTCTAGACTGCAACAGAAATTCTTCCTGCATTTCCAGTCTTCTGATTCAAGGCTGCAACATCAACTCTTACATGAATTTCCAGGCTGCTAGCTTGCCTTACAGGTTTCAAACTGGCCAGACCTCAGTAACTGCATGAGTCAATTCCTTAAAATAAGTCTCTTGACAGTTAAAGGGATAGACAGATAGATAGGCAGATATCTGGATAGAGACAGAGATCCTGTTTCCATTTCTCTGAAAAACCCTAATGCAGCTAGAAGTAGTGTACAGAATTTGAATTCTGTCTAGCCACTGCTCATAACTGTTAGAAAAATAAGGTAAGTCCCCAAGTTGTATCTAAGAGTTCATCTACAGAGTGGCCGTCTGGCGGGAAGAGGGCAGGTCAGCACAGGAAGGTAGGGGCATCATTGGATGGCAGAAAGCCCAGCATGTCTTTCCCTGTGCTTTCCCCAGTACCACAGTACTTCTGGTGGTTTGACCCTAGCTCCTAATCCCCTCCCAGTGCCCTTCTTTACAAGGATGGGGACTACAGTGTAAGTCTCTGCATGTCACTTCCCAGAGACACAAGTCACCCACATTTTCCTTCTCTTGCCCTCTCAAAGCTTCTCTTACTCAAAAGCTATAGGTCTCAGGCGCCTGGGTGGCTCAGGGGGGTAAAGCCTCTGCCTTCGGCTCAGGTCATGATCCCAGGGTCCTGGGATCGAGGCCCACATCAGGCTCCCTGCTCAGTGGGGAGCCTGCTTCCTCCTCTCTCTGCCGACCTCTCTGCCTACTTGTGATCTCTCTCTGTGTGTCAAGTAAATAAAAAAATAAATAAAAAGAAAAAAACAAGCTATAGGTCTCAAGCACTTCATGAGACAGAAACATCACCTGTGGCTCTCAGAAAACATGGGCCATTAAGGAGGAAGAAAGAGAGAACAGAATTCAATTGCAGCAGGGGAGATGTAGATCCTTCTCATAAAAAAGATTTTGGAAAATAAAAAGTATCGCGTAAAATCATGGATGTTCCTACCCTGAAAAAAAATCTTAAGAACTGGGCTGTTTTTTTAATGGTTTTCTGGGACATTTTAGGTGTGGTTCACCATAATGGCAACAATGTAGCAGATGCCTTTGCAGGTTACTTTCAGCCCTAGAAAGGAATCGGAGCCTGCACAAGTCTCCGTGGCCCTCTCCCAGCTTCCCTGGGCAATGGCCTGTGCAGGCGGGGAGCCCATGCCAGGCTCAGGGCGCCTCCTCCCTTGATTTCTGAGCTGTGCTCACAGTTTGAGAGTCCTGGCTCTTAGCGTGCTTCCTGCTGAGCTGTAAAGTCATTCCAGACAAATCCCTGTGTTTACAGAGATTCCAGAGCAGCAGGGAATATCTCAGAATACCAGTCTGGACATAGAAATTCGTGTGTCTGCACTAAGCTGCTCTCCACACTTGCCCTGGCCCTCAGCTCCCCCTTCCTTCCACACCCCTCCTCCGCTTCCTTCTCTCCATCTGCTGTAGTTTCCTCCACACTGAGTCATTTGGGGATGTTACTAGTAAAGCCCTTTAAAAATCAAGCTAAACCAGTGGGAGTGAAGTGGAAAGAAAGCTATTATTTGAGGAATAAATGAGAGAGGGGAAAAAGAGAAGGGAAAGAGCAAGTGGGAAAAAGAAAAGAGGTTTGAGTAGAGCTCTGGTCTAGATCATTCTTTCAGCATCTTATAATTATAAGACAGAGACAAAAATGACCTATTGTAATGAAGTGGGGCTTCTGTCGATCCTGCCGGCAGCTCAGGGCACATCACCCACTCTCCATCCATCCTTCACTTCAACTCAAGCATTTTTAAACCAGAGATAGAAAACTGAATTTAGAGTCAAAAGATGAGTTGGAGACCTGATTTTACTACTTCACAGCCATTTAACTTCTCTGGGCTCCAGTTTTTCCAAATTCTTAAAATGGGATGTACCCTAGTAATCCCAGGGCTGATAGAAGGATAAACTGAGACAATGAATGTGAAAATGCCCTTCAGTTTATACAAATACAGAGCATGGTTATTAAATTCAATAAACAGCAAGTGTTTTCTATTCATTGTTCTTTCTGCTTTCCAACCCCTAGAAAATCTTTCGCAGAAAAACTGCCTTCCAGCCAGCATAACTGGGTTATTTTTAAAGCTCATATAAAAGCTCTAAAATGAAAAAGAAAAGCTAAAAATTGCCATTCAGTAGGGTTTCCAAGACAGCATTGAGCAATCCAAATCATCGTAGAAGCTCTGTTCAGATAGATCAGCAATCGCCAATCTCTTTTAGACTCAGGGTATATGTAATTCAAAAGGAGCAGGTCCTCTTGCTAATACTTTCTAATACATTTTGTTTAGAAAAATCTGGAGAAAATTTCACCCCACTTACTATTATTCATATCTCAGCCAGTTCTCCTTAATCATAACTTTTTTCTTCCTTGGATCCTTAAGTAAGTATATAACCTGTTCTCAGCAAGCTTTAAATATGTCAAGTGAATTCTTATATAACCAGGTAGCCCAGGATGAGTTTAGACAACCAAGTTTCAGTACCTTGATGAGAAGAAATGGAAAAGAAAGTTGCCAGGGCTGTTGATATCCCACATGTGGCGTTATTTAAGACCAAAAAACCTGAACTTGAGGGAATGCACTTATGTTAAACTATTATATGTCAGACCACACCCCTGTGGGTGGGGGTGGGCTTTCCCTTGAAGGGAATGGATGTTCCCACTGTCGATCATCCTAGAGAAGGGTCAGTACTGGGTCAGGATGTGAGCTCTGACAAGCAGTCCTAAGAATGAAGTCAGGAAAAAACTTGCTTCCTCTCTCCCTACGTCCAGGAGTTGGTTTGATCAGGATTCTGGAACAGGATGCTGCCTAGAGCTTATTCTGTGTTAGGTATTGAGCCTTCCCAGGCCATGGTAAAGGCAGTCCAAGAGAGTGGCATAAGGTTCTAGCACTTTCTATAAACCCCAAATTAACAGGTTTTGCTGAAGGTGGCCATTTGGACTCTACTGAGCTACATTCCACCTGTGGAATGATTAGAGATTAGAGAGATTAGAATAGAATGATTAGATTAGAGAGAGGTGTGGCCCTGTCCCAGATTCTGAACTGGATGGTGGTGCAGCAGAGTCCGCTAGGCTGCAAGAGCCAGAAGTCTCTGGAGGATCCTCAGAGGTGATGGTGGCGGTAATAACCACCAGCTGGAACCACCTTCCACATCAACAAGCATCCAGGCCCAGATGTGATGCAAGATTCACCTGGCAACCTTGTTAAATAGGTTCTGATTATGTCTAGGGTGGCATGCAAGACTGCATTTCTAGCAAGCTCCCAGGTGCTACTGATGCTTCTAGTCCTCACCCGGAAATAACAAAGGTCTAGACTTTGCATCTTGCAGTACAAGTCCAAGAACGTGCCCCATGAGGAAACCCAAAGGACAACCAGGACTGAAGGTAAGACACCAGTAAGCGTGCCTGGGGCTTTTATTCATATCCTCGGAGGCGGGCCCCACTGGGAGACTGGCTAGTGTCCTTACTGATTACGGAAACATTAACTTGCTGTGCTTTGGAGAACAAACACAAGAGTGAGGTGTTTGCAACTCCAAGCTGGTAAATGAGAGGCATAAATAAACTACACTCACAAATAGCCATCTCAAAATCAGAAGAGAGTGTGAACATAATCATCTTTTAATGCTTAATTACTAGGTTGTGCCAAATCTTGTCTAGGAAAAACACTGTTTTCCCTTACTCTCACACGACTACCACACACACAACACTGCTGACCCTCGATGTAGGGGTTTCCGCAAACAACATTGAGTGCCTGCAGTTAGCACAGACCCCATCGATTAAGGGCTCGGTCCCCAAGGCTGAACATTTAAAGGTATTCCAAGCAAAAGATGCAGCAAGTGTAAAACTCCTGAGGGATGGAATACTAATATGTTCGAGGAAGAGAGGGCAGGGATGTTTGAAGAAGTAGACAGAAGCCAGGTCATCCATAGCCTGGAATCTTCTGAGCTGTGTAAGACGATAATGATGGTGAATTAGACTAGGGCTCAGCAACTTTTCTTTAAAGGCTCAAGAGGCAGAATCAGGGATATTATATAGGTACTAATAGAACAAGAAAGGGAAAAGTTCCCACAATTTTTTAATTGATAAAATTCAACATATAATTGAGAATAATTTTTGTAATACAGGTCTACTAATGAGAAGAACAGAATTGTTTGGGAGAGGATAACGTTTTGCTTAACTGGGGTTCAAATTTTGTGTTTCTAATAAAATTGGTTGAAATGTTCAGGTTAATGCTGCTCTAGAATGAGGTTTTATGTATATTGTCTTTGAAAATGTCTTTCACGAAGGTAAATACTGACATCAGTCCACAAGCACATGATTTTCATTGAGCATATTAATCACTCCAAAAACTTTTATGGAATTCTATTTGATTCTTGTCTTGATATTTGCCTTTTGGCATGTCACTGCATTGCAGATGAATCACTTCCAATTGAAGTTAGGTGGAAGCTCAATTGCACAGTTTAGAGAGATTTCATAACCTAGAAATTTCCTTTGCTCTTGAGTTTGAGTTTAGGAAACATACGGGCTGCAAGTTTGCGTGGAAATGGAGATCTTGCTTTTTGTTTTAACTTCAGCAGCATAGAAAGTATATTTGAGCCTCCCATTACTTATGATCTAAACAAAATTGTCATCAAAAGGACTTCTGTGTCAAAGTTTTACATGTAAGCACTGTTTTGTATTGTCACAGTAGGCTTAATTAACTAAGAAACATTGTGTCGGCAACAAAATTTCCAGTGCCACTCAGTGTTCTCTCATAGTGGTTGAAGATAATCCTTCTGGTTCAGAAAAATTTGAGTTGCAATTTGAAAAACTGCAATAAAATGATACCACTGCTAAGCCACTGAACTGCTGTGCGGTAGGGCAAGTCAGGATATTCAGCTTCTATTTTAACAAAAATTCACAGAACCAACGTCAAGGGTGGTGCCCCAAAGCACTCCAACATTTTAGTCATCCCGTTGAGAAGGAGAAGCCAGTGAAAGAGACAGGGGAGCAGCCACCAGGAGGAGGAAAACCCGAAGGGAGTGTTACAGAAAGTTAAAAGTTGCAGAAAGGTCAAATGAGCTGATAAAATGTATCTGCTAATTTGGAGGTCATTGGTAACAATCTTGAAAGTGCAGCTTCCATCTCGTGATGGGAAAGAAGTCAGATGAAAGTGAGTGAAGCTGTGAGTGGAAAATAGGGACGGGAGAAATCTCACTTGAGTTGTTTTTCTGTGAAGGGGCAGAGAAATGGAGCCACAGAGAAAGGAGGTCGTCATGGTGGCAAGGAAGACTTTTTTTTGTTTATGTTTGGTTTTGTTTGATTTTAATCTCCATCCTTTAACAAGAAATCACAAAGCCTCCTAACATACCAGAAAACTTAAATGTGAAAGTGGCCACAGTAAGGCTCAATGACCAGGCATCCATGAAGCGTGAAGTATTCATGTAAGTGGCTTTGCCAGACAACTAATTTATCCTATTAAGCTTCAAATCTTTTAAAATTTTGTATGCATTTTTGTGTAAATCTTACTGAAAGGTACTAACCAATTCTCTACTTATGGAATCAGATTACGGATAGCAATTACATCCTGAACTATATAGTAAAACGATGTCCTCTCACAGACTGCCCAAGTAGGTGTGAATATTTGCTACCACACAAGATGATCCCAGATCACTAGAGATTTTTAATTTGTTTCTCCCTCACCTGAAGATTGTCAGATGTTCCTCATACTCATAGATATGATAGGACAACCCTGCCCTGCTGATCTCAGTGCAGCCTGTTTAAAAGAATTACAGGCAGGGCTTTTAAAATACCAGTACCAGTGGGGCACCTGGATGGCTCAGTCGTTATGTGTCTGCTTAAGATCATGCTCAGGTCATGATCCCAGGGTTCTGGGATGGAGTCCCACATCAGGCTCCCTGCTTAGTGGGGAGCTGCTTGCTCTCTTACTCTCTATCTCAAATAAATAAATAAAAATCTTAAAAAAAAATACCAGTACCAAAGATTCTAATCTAATTGGTATGGAGTGGGGCCTGGGCATCGGAGATTAAGTCCTACAGGTGAGTCTAACAACCAACTAGAGTTAAAAACCAAGGATATGGCCCAAAGTCTTCCTTTTAAGATGAGGAAACAGGTATCTACAGGAATTGAACGAAATAGGATCATTTAATTTCCAGTGGTCAATGTACTGTGAATTTCAAAGACCCCCCTCATCCCCAATTTTTGTACAGGCTGGAATATTATTCACTGGAACATTTGTTGGGTTTCTTCGTATGTGCTAGAATCTGGTCAAGACATCTCCAAGACAAAGGTAAACAAGACAAGGTTTAGTGGTGAATAGTTCAGAGTCTGTTGGGTTAAAAGTGCAAACATAAATCACCATTAAATATGTGATAATAATCATTTATACAACGGAGCATGGGCTAGCAAGTGACTAAAGAATGTCTAAAATAAAAGAAAATTTGTTCTGGGTAAAAGCCTGAATAAAGAGGATGAGCTTTAGTGGGAACACATAATTCCTAGAGAAACCACAGCATAATAGGCCTGTTCCATTGCATACTAACCAATCCTGAACTAGACTTGCCTAAATCAACTGATCCCTTTCTGTTGTGAAATGTTGAGGGTTTAGCTTTTTATAAACCCTGCATTTGCCTTTGTTCAAGGAGACGGTCTTTACACAGGCTATTCTGCCTTTTAAGTACCAGTGAATCCCCAGTGCTTTAAATAATTGCCTCTGACTTATTCTTTTTTTTTTTTCTTAGCATCCTTTTTTAAATTTTTTATTGTGGTAAAATATATGTAACATAAAACTTCCTATTTTAACTATTTTAAGTGTATAATTCAATGGCATTAATTATATTCACAATGTTGTACAACAATGACCACTAAGTAGTTCCAAATTTTGTATCACTCAAATGAGAATCTTTAATTTTTTTATTATATACATCTCAGGTATACAGCTTTATAATTCATCATCTATATACACTACAAAGTGATTCCCACCACAAATCTAGTTACCATTCATTACCATACAATTGACCCCCTTCACCCATTTCCCTCAACCCCCTTCTCCTCTGGTAATCACTAACCTATTCTCTGTGTCTGAGTTTGTTTTTGTTTTATTTTGTTCATTTTTTGTTTGTGTGTGTGTTTACACTCCTCATATGCATGAAATCATTGGTATCTGTCTTTCTCTGACAGTTCACTTAGCATAATACCCTTAAGGTCCATCTGTGTTGCCACAAATGTCAAAATTCCATTATTTTTTTTGCTTGAGTAGTGTTCCATTGTATAAATACATCACATCTTCTTTATCCATTCATCTGTCAATGAACACTTAGGTTGTTTCCGTATCTTGACTATTGCAAGTAATGCTACAGTGAACGTACTGGTGCACATCTTTTCGAAGTAGTGTTTTCTTTCTTTCATTCTTTCTTTTTTTTTTTTAAGGATTTTATTTATTTCACAGAGGGAGAGAGATCACAAGTAGGCAGAGAGGCAGGCAGAGAGAGGAGGAAGCAGGCTCCCTGATGAGCAGAGATAATTGTTCTTAAGTATTTTATTTATTTTTTTTAAGATTTTTATTTATGTATTTGACACAGAGAGATCACAAGTAGGCAGAGAGGCAGGCAGAGAGAGAGGAGGAAGCAGGCTCCCTGTTGAGCAGAGAGCCCGATGTGGGGCTCGATCCCAGGACCCTGAGATCATGACCTGAGCCGAAGGCAGAGGCTTTAACCCACTGAGCCAACCAGGCCCCCCTCGAAGTAGTGTTTTCAGATTCTTCAGATAAATACCCCAAAGTGGAATAATTGGATCATATGGTAGTTCTACACTTAATTCTTTGAGGAATCACCAAACTGTTTTCCATAGTGGTTGCAACCAATTTACCAAGTATATGAGGGTTCCCTTTTCTCCATGTTCTCCAAAACTTGCTGTTTTTTTGTCTTTTTGATAATAGCCATTCTGACAGGAATGAGGTGGTATCTCATTGTGGTTTTGATTTGCATTTCCCTGATAATTAGTGATCTTCAGGATCTTCTCATGTGTCTGTTGGCCATCTACAGGTCTTCTTTGGGAAAATATTCAGATCTTCTGTCCATTTTTTTGATTGGATTGTTTATTTTTTGTTATTGTTGAGTTGTATGCATTCTTTATATATTGTGGACATTAATCCTTTATCAGATATACGGTTTGAAAACATCTTCTTTGATTCAGTAGATTGCCTCTTTGATTTGCTGATGATTTCCTTGGTTGTGCAGAGGCTTTTTAGCTTAATATAGTCCCATTTGTTTTTGTTTTTGTTTCTGTTGCCTTTGGATTCAGATCCACAAAGATGTCACCAAGACTGATGTCAAGAAGTTTACTGCCTATGTTTTCTTCTAGGAATTTTATGGTTTTAAGTCTTATATTCAAGTCTGTAATCCATTTTGAGTTAATTTATGTGTATAGTGTGAGATAGTGGTCTAGTTTCATTCCTTTGCATGTGGCTGTCCAGTTTTCCCAACTTCATTTATTAAAGAAACTGTCCTTTCTCCGTTGTATGTTCTTGGTGGCTTTTTCATAGATAATTGTTCATATATGTGTGGGTTTATTTCTGGGCTTTCTATTCTGTTCTACTGTTCTATATGTCTATTTTTATACCAATACTGTGCCATTTTTATCACTTTAGTTTTATAGTGTAGTTTGAAATCAGGGAGCATGATACCTCTAACTTTGTGCTTTGGCTGTCAGAGTCTTTTGTGATCTGATACAAATTTTATAATTACTTATTCTAGTTCATATGTCTTTAGAATTGTGATAAGTATTGCATAGAATCTGTAGATCGCTTTGCATAGAATGAACATTTTAACAATATTAATTCTTCTAGTCCATGAGCATAGAATATCTTTCCATATATTTGTGTCATCTTATATTTCTTCATTAATGTCTTGTACTTTTCAGTATATAGGCCTTTTACCTGCTTGGTTAAGTTTATTCCTAGGTATTTTATTCTTTTTGGTGAAGTTGTAAATGAGATTGTTTTCTTAATTTCTTTTTTTGATATTTCAATATTTGTATATAGAAATACCACAGATTTCTGTATATTGATTTTGTATTCTACAACTTTACTGAATTCATTCATTCTAACAATTTTTTGGTGGTTTCTTTAGGGTTTTCTGTATCATGTCATCTTCAAATAGTGAGTTTTCCTTCCTCTCTCATCTGGATGCCTTTGTTTTTTCTTTTTCTTTCTTACTTGCCCCGACTAGAACTTCCAGTATTATGTGGGATTAAAGTGGTGCAAGTAGGCATCCTAATCTTGTTCCTATTCTTAGAGGAAAAGATTTCAGCTTTTCACCACTGAGTGTGATGTTAGTTGTGGGCTTGTCATATAAGACCTTTATTATGTTAAGGTACATTCTTTCTACAGTCTTTCTACGCCCACTTTATTGAAACTTTTTATCATAAATGGATGTCATCTGAATTATTCTTTGGCCCATCTATTTTATGTGCTTAAATGTTTCTCATTTCAAGGTATTCATTTGTGTTCTATACACTTACGGTCACTACATAAATAACTTCCAGATAAGACAACGACACCTACAGAAAGAGCACTTAACTTGAAATTTATAGCACATCTAATGCCAGAAATGTTTTTAAGTGCTTTGCATGTATGTATTATTTATTAAGTAATTCTGTGACATAGGTGCTATTAATATCCTCCCCATTTTACAGAGAAGAAAACTGAGACAAGCAAGGGTAAGCACTTTCTCAAGGTCCATAATTGGTAAAAGGAGACAGTCTTTGAATTCAAGCATCTGACTTCATGCTTTACCATGGTTCTGTGAGGCTTCTCTACTATACATGGTACAAGAAATGTACAGATCCTGTACGAAAGGAATAACAAAAGAAAGGAATAACAAAACTTAATTGAGGGGCATAAGAAAAGATTGATTACATTGAAAACCATACTATATTCCTGGAAAGAATACTTAATACTCAATGCCAACTTTTCTCTTTCCTTTTCCCCTCCACCACATTAATTTATAAATTGAATGAAATACAGTTAAGATTTCAGAGTTCTTTAGAACCAAGTAAAAACTATTCCTTTAAATATTAGTCAACATATAAAAAATATTCAAAGAGTAATAAAAGACAATCTGCTCTACTGGATAATAAACTCTGCTTTAATTAAGAATGATAACAGTAGAAGAATAGCAGCTATATTAAGGGAATAATACACCCAGAAATAGATCCAGGTTGGTATGTGGTATATAATAAAGGCTGCATTTCAGATTATTCAATAGTCCTACTAATATAATTAGTAAATTATTTGGAATAAGAATTAAGATGAATCTTTACACCTAATTTTTTTTTTTTTAGGGGAGCCTAAACTCTAGGGGAGCCTGGATGGCTCAATCAGTTGTCTGACTCTTAATCTCTGATCAGGTCTTGATCTGAGGGTTGAGTTCAAGCTCTGAAATTTAATTTTTAATTTAAAAATTAAATATAGGTGCCTGGGTGGCTCAGTCAGTTAAGCATCTGCCTTCAGCTCAGGTCATGATCTCAGGGTCCTCATATTGAGCCCTGTGTCTGGCTGCCTGCTCAGCAGGGAGTCTGCTTCTCCCTCTCCTTCTGACTCTCCCCCGCTTATGTGTGCATGCGCGCTCTCTCTCTCTCAAATAGATAATTTTTTTAAAAATTCAAAAATAAAAATTAAGAAGAATTCTAGATAAACTTTTTATTTTTTTTTCCAGATATACTTTCAAATGTTAAAAGGGAAATTATAACAAGCTAGAAAAGAATATAAAGGCAATTGGAGGGAGATTTTTTTGTTTACTTGCTTGCTTATTTTTGGAATCATGGGTTGGGAAAGACTTTTCAAATCATAATACAAAAGGGAATATTTGGTAGATTTGGATCTGTAGATGTGGATAGACATATTTTCTCAAATAAAATTTTACCAGATGCATAATTACCAAACAGATAAAATCAACTATTTTGATTGACAGCAAATGGACCCTAGAGTGCTCCCTGACTACAATGCTGGCAGCATCTGCATAGAACCCAGGGGCAGAACAGAATCATCTTAAGACACTTGATTAAAGTATAGGTTCCTGGGCCTCACTTCATACCTACCAACGTAGAATCACTGGAGCTAGAACTCTAGACTCTGCATTTTAACAAACCCTCAATATCTATGCACACTAAAGTTCGATAGTTACAACATGGCCTTGAGCTCTGGCAAGCACCATTTGAAAAAGAAAACAGCAATCTAGAATCGAAGGATTAATCATAACTCCACAAGAAAGAGGGTACTTACACTCCTTCAGAGTCCTCTCAGAACCACACCAGGGAGAGGAGAACCCAGAGACTGGGAAACAGATGGCTTAGAGAAGTTAACACAAGTTTGAGAGCATCCATGTGGAGAGTGACTAGCCAAAAGGGCAATAATGTGATATTTAACACCTGTATTCTAGAAGCTGAGGATAAACTGAAACAGAAAATCTGGTAATAAACAATAAAAGTTGCCTAAGGTAACCAGAATATTGGAAACATTAAACCAAGTGGTAGAAGAGCTGATTTAAACTTAAATCAGTAAAAAAAAAAAATGCTACTTGTGCTTAATCACCTTATCTGCTTTACAAGATTTGCCTCAAATAGATTGTTATGCATGTTTCATTTATTTTTTAATATTTGTTTTCAAAAATAAAATTTTTTAATTTAAAATTAAAAAATTAAAAATAAATAAAAATAAGATAAAAAATAAAAAAACTAATTTCAAAAATAGTATCTCTCCATTATAAAAATTCAATGACATTCAAATATTTTAGTACAAAGTGGAAGTCCCCCATAATGTCCTCAGAGAACCACCATGTTTGTGTACTTTTCTAATTGTTTTTCTGTGTATAATGTATTTCATTCTATTTTTATGAAACTGTTATAAATATGAGCATATTACAAATATGTTTAATAATTTGCTTTTCAACTTAATATTTTGTGGACATCTTTCCATGTCAATACATAGAAATTATACTGTGAAGTGAATTAGAATATGCTGCCCCAAAATATGCCTTTTTAAAATAAGGATTCTTTTGAGTTAAAGGCAATTGAGGGATAGCAGACACAGGATGAGCTCAGTGCCTTCTCCCTATCAGCCTAAAAGCAGGTCATAAATTTCCCTGTGTAAAATGACATAGGGGCACCTGGGTGGCTCAGTGGGTTGAGTGTCCACCCTTCATTTCGGTTCAGGTCACGATCTCAGGGTCATGAGATCAAGCCCCATACTGGGCTCTGTGCTCAGTGGAGAGTCTGCTTGAGATTCTCTCTCCCTCTCCTTCTACCCCTGCCCTTTCTCTCTCCCTCTCTCTCTCTCTCTCTCAAATTAATTAAGTAAATGTTTAAAAAGGTGACGTAAATTTCCCTTGTGAAGGGGAATTTCTTTCTCCTGTACCAAAAGAAGGAGAATAACCCTATCACCAGAGATGGGAAATGGCACTAAGATGAGTCTGCATAAACAAATCTTACTAAACAACACTTCTCTACCATTAGTTTCCCCCCCCCCATATCTACCTTCCCATAATTTACTTCCCCAAAAGGAGCCCAAACCCCTTTTCCTTTGTCTAGTTGTTTCTTCACAAAGTATTGCTCTTTGTTAAAACGGTACGTGAACCTCAGGTCTAACTGCTTCTTCCAGCTTTCACTTCTTTTCTGTGGAGACCCTATGTGTATAAAATTAAAAATAATCTTTGCATATTTTTTCTACTATTAATCTGTCTTTTATCAGTTTAATTTGCAGTCTTCAATTATTGAACTGGAGTGTAGATGAAAAGAATTTTTTTCTCCTCTGCAACTTTATTCATTTAAATGGTCACATGATATTCTGAATTTTACAATTTCAAATTATAAGGTGAGGTTGATTTATGTTTGGTCAGTTTTTTTTGTTAAACATGTAGGTGTGTTTATTCCCAGTTGCATTCAAGCTTGCCCATATTATTTATGCTTAATATAATTTGATGAGACCTCACTAATCATCTGGTAGAACCTTCCAACAATAAAGGCAAGGCACCTAAGGGCAAATTAAAAGCTTTTAGAATGCTCAGGCTTCTTTTGGATATTGGATATTTATCTCTCAATGATAAGAGAAATTGTGCTTTTTCATAGCAGAAACTGACCAGGTAAAACAATGAAAGTAAAAACCAAACCACTCAAGGACAAATGTTTTCAAATTTTTAAGTCTTTTGAACCCAAAAGGAATAAACCACCACCATGTATTGATCATCTATTAAATGGTAGATGTATTAAGTGAATTACTTCATTTAATTACCATGATAACTCCATGAGACTACTCTCATTATCCCTAAAATATGAAATTTTTAAAAAAAGATTTTATCTTCGAGGGATATACAAGCCAGGGAGAGGTCAGAGGGAGAGGGATAGAATCCCAAGCAGACTCCCCGTTAAGCACTGAGCCCTATGCCGGGCTCAATATCAACACCCTACGATCACAACCAGAACCCAAACCAAAAGTCAGTGGCCCAAACTACCAAGTCATGCAGGTACCCAAACTTAAAATACAGAATTTCTTAACTTGATACCTTTCCCATTGAACAGTCCACATTCTTAAAATACTAAAAGCCTGGTCAACCCTGTATTCTCTCATAGGATCTCTGCATACATCATAGAAGCCTGGAATTTATATCTAAATCTCCTCCAAAGTCAATAAATACTCCCCCCCAAAAAAAATCAACAAAGACCATCTTCAACCAATTTTTACAGACCTCTTATAGAACTGCATGTAACTTTTAAGGCAGACCCTTTAATAAATAGTTTTCTCCATGACACAGTGGAATTCGATTTCTGAAAAATAAGAATGCCTTTCTGTGGGAATTGCACAAATCATTAGAAGTGCCCAACTTCCTCTTCTAAACTAACAGTTCCCTTCCTTTGACCCATATTCAGGGAATGGCTGGAGGGATGTGGGGTGGAGGTCCTCCTTTGGCAGGTGATCACTGACCCAAGGGCAATTAATCCATAGGAAGTTAGTAAGACTTAGACTGGCACACAAAGATGAGCCAATTTCCTTCTAGTAAGATTTTGAACTTATTCAAATACTGAAAGATTGAGATTGTTAGCAAGAAGAGATGAAGCTAAATGTTCTTGAGTAACAGAGTGCGTACGGGATCCAGTAGGAGCATGAAAAAGCCTAAGAACAACGTAGCAGGATGAAGTTAAGAAGGAGAGGACACAGCCAAAGGCTTAAAGGTAACATAATACCTGGACATCCATCTATCTCCTGCCCTATGGGCTGTGAAGAGGATCAGAATACGTTACCCCAAAATGTGTCACTTTGGCATTGGGATTTTGAGCTGAACATAGTTGAGAAACAGCACACACACACACACACACACACACACACACACACACCCCTTTTGTTCTCCTGCTTTTGCCTAAAATCAGGCATAAATTTCCCTTGGTGAATGGTTCCACATTTTCTTCTCTCACAGCAGGAAGAGCAGAATTCTTAATCACCAAGCCTCTAGACTCTTAATCGGCCCAGAGACAGCACTTGGAGGGATCTACACGAGAAACCTCACTAAACAACCCTAATCTTCCATTAGTTTCCCCCATATACATACCTTCCCATAGTTTGCCACCCCGGAGGACCTAAATGTGTTTTTCTTTCTCTTTTCACTTCTCAACAATGTTATTGTTCTTTATTAAAATGGTATCGAAACCCCCAGGTCTAACCACCTCTTCGAATTACTCATCACTGAATTTCTTCTACATGTAGGCATGGTGCATGTGTAAATAGACTCTGTTTCCTTTCTCCTGTTAATTTATCTCTTGTCAGTTTAACTTGTCACTGAATCTAAGAGAGTAGAAGAAAAAGGGTTTTTTTCCTTTTCGATAGCTGTGGGCTGAGGCCTTGGCCTCAGCTCAGGGAAACAGTAGAGGAGCCCTAACACGAGTTCTGTGAGGAGCACCAACAGCAGAGATTCCAAGGCAAACCAACAGTACAGCAGAAACTCTTGCTTTGATCAGCATCATCCCACCCCTCCCCATCTCGTTCTTTGAGCTCAACAACAGGCATAGATAAAGGTCTGTGTAAGAGTAGGATGCTTATTACTTCCCATTCTGGATTTACATAGCACTTTGGAATATTTGGACACAATTATTTCATCAATATGTAGTGACACTTCTCCTCTAAGTTAAAGTCAACAGAGTTATAGGCTATTTAAAAGTCCTAGCCAAATGTCACCTACCTATAAAGATTTTACATAAGTACCCAGTGAATCTCTGACCAAAATGATAAGGTTCCATAACATACCTACAATGTCTGCCTACACTCTCATCTCCCTATTTTAGTACAGCTGAATCTCACTGAGGAATTTTAGACTACAAATGCCATTTAAAAATGTATCTGTTAAAAGTAAATGGTAAATTCTAGCTAGCTTTTTCTTTACCTCTTGTTTACTCACAAACCTGCTAGGCTTTATATCCTTATGGCCTTGGAACATAGGTCTGCCTTCTGAGTTCTAATGAGGGGCTGTCAGCTTTTAAATTTAAAAAAAAGAAGAAAAAAATTCATAACGTATAGTATACCAACAGCCCCAGAAATTTCATTTATTCAAAAGACATTTGCGGAGTTTCTACTCTGTGCTTCCTATAAAGGGCAAGATGACATACCAGGGTTTTGTTTTGTTTCGTTTCCTCTTTTTCTTCTCTTTTCTTTTTTTTAAACATGGGGCTTGACTCACCACCCTGAGATCGAGACATGAGCTGGGAGCAAGAGTCAGATGCTTAACCTACTGGGCCACCCAGGTGACCCAACACATCATTTTTATACTCCATCCTAAGTATTCAAAACACAAACCCAAAACCTACTCCATTCCAAGAACATATTATAATCTCTGTAAAAGGGAGACTTGAGAATGTGTATTCTTGAAATAATTCTCTAGGGGATTCTGATATACTTACCCCACTCTCAACCCCACTCTCTGTTATATGTTGGAACTATTGTGTAAACAATAGGGAATGAATCATAAAATTACGTGGTTGATATTGAAAATGGATATTAAAAATGTGATTAGTGAAACTCATTATCCAAAATAAGGCATATTTTTATGGTTCTTATCATCATTTTATTATGCTAAGGATGTATATGGCTTACGTATTGGTTTGGCTGCTGTAAAAGAAAGTTTCAAAACATAGTTAACTTAAACAAGAAAAAGTTTGTCACATAACAGTCCTGAAAAGTGGCCCATACGTTGTATGGTGACACCACAGTCATAAAGGACCAAGTGTTTTATTTTGCTACTTTGACACCCTCAACATCAGGCTTTTATGATGACTGTTCCCACCTCCACTATTATATCTGCAGTCCAGCCAGCAAAAAGGGAAAAATAGAAGGGGGAACACATGATCTTTTCCATAAGTGGCCAACCCAGAAGTTGAGCACATCAGAACAGCTTACCTCCCATTGACCAGAATATGGTCACAATACCAAGCCTAATTAACATATAGGTAACCTATGTCCCAATAACATTTGTATTATGTGACAATAGGAGAAGGAACATTGGATACAATCAGCAATTTTCTGCAAACATTACTGATAGAAGTTGATAAGTGAAATGAAATCTGCCTCAGTTTTAACAAGTAGGGAAAAGGTACAACATTCAGGCTGCTTCTGAGGATTGCTTTTGATGTCAACTGTCTTGGTTTGAGTACCCTGGGAACAGTGACTCTGAGATAGAGATTTGTGTGTGGAAGGTTTATTGGGAAGTATTTCTCCTCACCTGTAAGAGCTCTTAGTCTGCTTGAGCTGCTATGACAAAATACCATAGACTATGTCTTATAAACAGCAGACTGACTTCTCATGGTTCTGAAAGCTGGGAAGTCTTAAGACCAAGGTGCTGGCAGATTCAGTATCTGGTGAGGGCCAACTTCCTCATTCATAGACAGCTGTTATCTGCTGTGTCCTCACATGATGGAAGGGACTAGAGAGCTCTAGGGGCGGGGGGGTCTCTTTTATATGAGCACTAATCCCATTTATGAGAGTTCTACCCTCATAACCTGAGCTCCTCCCAAAGGCCCCATCTCCTAATACCATCACTCTGGGCTTTAAGTTTCAACATACGAATTTAGGGAGATGGGGAGTTCAAATAGTCTATAGCATGAGGAAACCAGCAGGACTGGGCAGACACATTAAACTGCGATGCAGTCATTGCAAGGACCTCAACCAATCCCATGAAGAGCCCTGGAGCCTTTCTAAATTGGGATGGCTTTTTTGAATTGGTCCTAAATTAAAGCATGAAGCAAGGGGCCAGAACTATATACCCCACCAATGAGCTGTTATAGGTTCCAGCCTGCTTCTGGGAATAGGCTTTATTTTGGGTAAAGTGGCTCTCCTAGGCAGCATTTCTCAACCTGATCACCATTGACATTCTGGGTTAGTTGACTCTGTATTGTAGGACACTGTGCATTGAGGATGTGTAACAGCATCTCCGGCCTCTCCCCACTAGATGCCAATAGCACCCCTTCCTTCAGTTGTGACAAGCAAAAATGTCTCAAGACATTACCAAGTGGGTCCAAGATTGCTTCCATTAGGAACCACTGCCTTAGGTCAAGGGAGATTCTTACAGAAGGATTCAGCTGCCATCAGTAGCCACTACTCTCAGCAGTTAGGGAAATGGGGTATCAGTCCTTAGAGGGGGATCTGGTTGATGTACCAAAGCTTCCAATGCAGTGATAGCAGGATCACACAACTGGGGACAACGCCAGAGCTCCTGCCCCCCATTCCTGTGCTCTTTCATCAGGAAGCTTATTTATATTTTATTTATATACTTGAAAAATAGGAGTAACTGATCTCATCAAATATGATGAGCTTAGGAAGGAGACAGAAGAAAGGACTCAGGCATTGAACTGCTGTTAAAACTCAACAGCCAATGGGAAATTCAAAGAAACACTTGGGCCTGCATCTCCAGAAATAGATATGGACTGGGAATGGACCCAGGAGAAGACTTGTTGAGATTCAGCTATATCCCCATAGTGAAGTTCCAGTGCAGATTCTTCACCATGTTTTTCCTGCTAGCCCACTTCTGGCAGTAGCCTGCCCTTCCCCTACCTCTCAGACAAAATCTTGTGCCTCTTATCTCTCTCTTTCCTCCACTCTGCCTCACAGCCTTTTTGGCCTTTGGCCTACTCCTTCTTTTCAGCTTCTCAGGCCCCCTGAGCACCATGTTTTCTGGATGCAACAGTCTGGAATCACATGCTCCCAGGGTACCCATGCAGTAAGAGACAACATGGAGTACGTGGCTGGCTCAGTCAGTAAAGCCTGTGACTCTTGATCTCAGGGCCATGAGTTTAAGCACCACATTGGATGTGGAGCCCATATTTAAAAAAAGAGAGAGACCACATAATTTGGAGGAGGAGATGGGGGACACAGGGTCTCATTCTTCCCTCCCTTCATCTTGAAAAACAGCTGGCTTCTCACCATTAGAAAGAATGGAATGAACTAGCCTGATACAACCATCTCCCCACCTCAAAAAAAAAAAAAAAAAAACTGTGGTGAAATCAAATTGCTAAACCAGGATTTTTTTTTTAATTCTGAGCAGAAAAACATTAATGTGAGAAGCAAAAATTAAAAACAGGTTGTTGTGAGTCATTTCCCAAGAGCCACCTGTTGACTTTTTCCAAGAATGAGGGAGAGGTGGCCATAACTACACTTTTCATGAGCTATGCTACCCAAGGATCCTGCTGCTTCTCAGGAACTCTGAAGCCAAATTTTGTATCTTTGACTTTGGCCTCTATCTTCAAAAACTTATTGCTGACTGGTTCCTTCAAATCACTATTGCTAAGCTAAATTCAGTATTAACAGACACTGGTGAAAATATGACTAGACAATTCACAACAAATAAGACTGTGTTGCTTTTGTTTATTTAGACACTCTGTCCTTCAGTCATTTTCTTTAGTAACTGTAGCTAAATTCTACCAAGCATTTAGTGTGAATCATTTCTATGCCCTTGAATGCATTATCTTGTCAATCCACATAAGGCAAATCCCTTATTTCCCATTGCATTGGACTGAATGTTTGCATCCCACAAAATTCATATGTTGACATCCTAATCCCCAATGTGATGGTTATTAAGAGGTAGGGCCTTGGGAGTTAATTAGGTCATGAGGGTAGAAGGTAGAATTAGTGACGTTATAGAAGGGACACCAAAGAGCTCTCTCCCTCTTTCTGCCACGTGAGGATACAAGGAGAAGTCAGCAGCCTGCAACTCTGAAGAGTGTTTTCACCAGTACCTAATCACACCGGTACCCTGACTTTAGACTTCCAGCCTCCAGAACTAAGAAATAAATTTCACTGTTTTATAAGCCACTGAGTCTATGGTACTTTGTCATAGTAGCCCAACCTGACTCAGACACCCATTTTATAGATGAGAAAACTAAGGCATAGAATCCAAGGTCATTTCCCAGAACATGATGGACACGGCAGTTGCACACAGGAAGAGTGACTCCAGAGTCCTCCTCACCATTGTGTGGTCCAGCCCACTTTGGCTCCTCTCCTCATGGCAGCGCTTTCTATCGTGCCAAGGAGAATGGAGGTGGACGGGATGTGGGGGTTCAGATATAAAAACTGGCCTCAACTTCCCAGGGAGGGTCAGACACAAGGCTAACCACACAGATGCTTTTTTGCCAGTCAGATCTTGCCAAACACCAAGCAATTTTGTGCAACAGACTCAGAAGGCAACAAGCCCAGTGAGATAATCTACAAAATTTGCTTTTAAAAGGGCTGGAGTGGGAGCAGAAGGGGTTTGCGCTCCCTGAATATCCCACAGAGTGATCCAGCACCATGGGAATTTTCCCAATTTGAATGATTCTTTTTGAAATAGGAATGTAAAACTACCTTCAGTTTGCTCTTTTGCCAGGCCAAAATTACTTCCTTTCTATAAACACTCTAAAAATATTGACTGTCTGCCCCATAACCAAGTTAGTGTTTGCTTTAATTTATGGTATTTCAAGTTGAAAGAGTATTGAAGTCAGAGTCAGAAAATCTGACTTTGACAAATCCTGGCAGTTTGAACCTGAGCTACTCATTTAAACTCGCTGGGCCTTAACAGCTTCATCCACATGTGGCAATGATGCCAGGAACAAAATGGAAGGCCACATGGCCTGGCGATGAAGAGCACAGGCTTAACAGTCGTCTCAGGTTCCATTCCTGACTTGACCACTTACTACGGTGTGAGTTTTTTAAAGTTTTAATTGAAGTATAGTCAACATACAATATTATGATATTTTCAGGTGTACAACATAGTGATTCAACACTTTTATTCATTATAAAATGCTCACCATGATAGGTTTTTGTTTTTTGTTTTTTGTTTCTATTTGACAGAGAGATAGCACAAGTAGGCAGAGTGGCAGGCAGAGAGAAAGGGAGAAGCAGGCTCTCTGTGGAGCAGGGAGCCTGATGCAGGACTCCATCCCAGGACCCTGGGACCATGACCTGCGCCGAAGGCAGCAGCTTAGCCAACTGAGCCACCCAGGCGCCCCAATGCTCACCATGATATGTGTGGTCACCACCCATCACCACATAAAGTTATTGCAATAGTAGTGATTAGATTCCCTGTTGTCCTTCTCATCCCCATGATTTATTTATTTTACAACTGGCAGTTGGTACCTCTTCATCCCCACCAGCGTGTTCTCTGTATTTATGAGTCTGTTACTCAGTTCTTTGTTTGTTTTATTTTTTAGATTCCGCATATAAGCGAAATCATTTGTCTTTCTCTGCCTCATTTCCCTTAGCGTAATACTCTCCAGGTCCACCCATATTGTCATACATGGCAAGGTTTCATTCTTTTTTATGTCTTATTAATATTCCATTTTGTATGTATACCGTATCTTTATCTATTCATCTATGGATGAACACCTAGGTTGCTTTCATATCTCGTAAATACAGTTGACCCTGGAACAGCATGGGAGTTAAGGGCACTGACTTCCTACACAGTTGAAAAATCCACGTTTAACTTCTGACTCCTCAAAAATTTAACTACTAATAGCCTAATGTTGACTGGAAGCCTTACTGATAACACAAGCAGTTGACTAACACATGTTTTTTATGTTCTGCACATAATATACTATATTCTTACAATAAACTAAGCTAGAAAAAAGAAAATGTTCCTTAAAAAATCCTAAGAGAAACTACATTTATACTACTGTACTGTATCACAAAAGATCCACGTATAAGAGGAACTGTACATTTCACACTTGTGTTCTTCCAGGGTCATCTGTAATGTTGCAATAAACATAGAAGTGCATGTATTTCTTTGAATTAGTGTGTTCATTTTCTTTGGATAAATATCTGGAAATGCAATTGCTGAATGACGTGATAGTTCTATTTTTAATTTTGTGAAGGCCCTCCATACTGTTTTCCACAGCAGCTGTACCAATTTTCATTCCCACCAACAGAGCACAAGGGTTTCCTTTTCTCCACATCCTTTCCAACACTTGTTATTTCTTGTCTTTTTGATACTAGCCATTCTGACTGTTATGAGGTAATACCTCATTGTGGTTTTAATTTGCATTTCTGTGATGATTAGTGATGTTGAGCATCTTTACATGTGTCTATTGGCAATCTACAGGTCTTCTTTGGAAAAATGTCTACTCAGGTCCTTTGCCCATTTTTTTTTAAGATTTTATTTATTCATTTGACACAGAGAGATTACAAGTAGGCAGAGAGGCAGGCAGAGAGAGAGGAGAGAGGAGGAAGCAGGCTCCCCGCTGAGCAGAGAGCCCGATGTGGGCCTCGATCCCAGGACCCTGGGATCATGACCTGAGCCGAAGGCAGCAGCTTTAACCCACTGAGCCACACAGGCGCCCGGTTTGCCCATTTTTAAATTGGATTGTTTGGGGTTTTTGGTGTTGATTATGTAAGTTCCTTATATATTTTGGATATTAATCCCTCATCAAATATATCATTTGCAAATATCTTCTCCCCTTCAGTAAGTTGAATTTTCATTTTGTTGATAGTTTACTAAACTGTACGAAAGCTTTTTAGTTTGATGTAGTCTCAATTGCTTATTTTTACTTTTATTGCTCTTACCTAGGGAGACATATCTGAAAAATATTGCTAAGCTCAATGTTTAAGAGTTGCTGCCTATGTTTTCTTTTAAGAGTTTTCCGTTTCCAGTTCATACATTTATGTCTTAAGTCCATTTTGAATTTGTGTGTATCGTATAAGAAAACAATCCACTTTCACTGTTTTCCATGTAGCTGTCCAGTTTTCCCAACACCTTCATTGAAGAGACTGTCTTCTCCCTACTATATACTCTTCTTTACCACAGAATAATTGACCATGTAAGTCTGGATTTATTTCTGTTCCGTTGATCTATATGTCTTTTTTTGTGTGTGTGCCAATACCATACTGTTTTTATTTCTTTTTTTTTTAAAGATTTTATTTATTTATTTGACACAGAGAGAGAGAGATTACAAGTAGGCAGAGAGGCAGGCGGAGAGAGAGGAGGAAGCAGGCTCCCTGCTGAGCAGAGAGCCCAATGTGGGGCTCGATCCCAGGACCCTAAGATCATGACCTGAGCCGAAGGCAGAGGCTTTAATCCACTGAACCACCCAGGTGCCCCCTGTTTTTATTTCTATAGCTTTATGGTGTAGTTCAAATTTGAGTTAAGATACCTCCAGCTTTGTTATGCTTTCTCAAGATTTCTTTGGCTTTCACAGTCTTCTGTGTCTACATATAAATTTTAGAATTATTTGTCCAAGTTCTGTGATATATGCGACTGGAATTTTGATAGGTACTTTTTGGAATCTATAGATTACTTTGGGTATATGAACATTTAATAACATTTAATAATATTAATGCTCCCAATCTATGAGCATGGTATATCTTTCCATTTATTAGTGTCATCTTCTATTTCTTTCATTAGTGCCTTACAGTTTTCAGAATACGGATCTTTCACTTCCTTGGATAAGTTTATTCCTAGATATCTTATGTTTTTGATGCAATTTTAAATGAGATTGTTTTTTTAATTTCTCTTTCTGTTGGTTCATTATTAGTATATAAAAATACTAAAGAATTCTCTATATTAATTTCTATCCTGCAACTTTACTGAATTCACTTATTAGTTCTAGTAGTTCTTGGTGGAGTCTTTAAGGTTTTCTTTTTTTTATTTTTTTTTTATTTATTTTTTTTTTTAAAGATTTTATTTATTCATTTGACACAGAGAGAGAGATTACAAGTAGGCAGAGAGGCAGGCAGAGAGAGGAGAGAGGAGGAAGCAGGCTCCCTGCTGAGCAGAGAGCCCGATGTGGGCCTCGATCCCAGGACCCTGGGATCATGACCTGAGCCGAAGGCAGCGGCTTTAACCCACTGAGCCACCCAGGCGCCCTAAGGTTTTCTATATGCAAATACTGACGCAGATGCATTTTACTTCTTACCAATTTAGATGCTTTTTTTTTTCTTGTCTGATTGCTGTATCTAAACTTCTAATATTATGTTGAACAAAAATGATGAGAGTATACATCCTTGACTTTTTTCCTTATATTAGAGGGAAAACTTGTAGCTTTTCACCATTGGGTGTAATGTTAGCTGTGGGCCTTTAGCTATGTGGCCTTTATTATGTTGAGACATGTTTCTTCTATTCTCACTTTGTTGAGAGTTTTTAATCATGAATGGACATTGAATTTTGTCAAGTACTTTTTCTTCATCTGTTGAAATGACCACATAATTTTATACTTCATTTTGTTAGTGTGATGTGTCACATTGATTGATTTGCAGACATTGAACCATTCTTGCATCACTGGAATGAATCCCACTGATCATGGGAAATGATCTTTTTAATGTATTTTTTAAATCCAGTTTGCTAATATTTTGTTGAGGATTTTTTGCATCTATGTGTATCAGGGATATTGGTCTGCAATTTTCCTTTCTTGTAGTGTCATGGTCTGGTTTTGGTATCAGAGTATTCTGGTCTTATAGAATGAATTCAAATGCATTCCTTCCTCTTCTATTTTTTTGGAATAGTTTGAGGAGGACAATTATTAACTCTTCTTTAAATGTTTGGTAGAATTCACCTATAAAGCCATCTGGTCATTGGACTTTTGTTTCTTGGGAGGGTTTTTTTTTTTTTTATTACTGATTCAATTTCATTACTAGTAACTGGTCTGTTCAGATTTTCTATTTCTTCTTGATTCAGTCTTAGAAGATTTTGTGTTCCTGGAATTCATAACATTTCTTCTAAATTGTTCAATTTGTTGGCATATAATTTTTCATAATAGTTTCTCATTTCTGTGGGGTCAGGTACAATTTCTCTTTCATTTCCAATTTTATTTATTTGAGTCTTCTCTCTTTTTTTCTTGATGAGTCTGGTTAAAAGTTTGTCAATTTTGTTTATCTTTCAAAAAATCACTCTTAATTTCATTGATTTATTTTTTACTTTCTATTCCATTTATTTCCACTTTGACCTTTATTATTTCCTTCCTTCTACTAACTTGGCTTTATTTATTTTTCTTTTTCTAGTTCCTTTAAGAGTAAGATTAGATTGTTTATTTGAGATTTTTCTTAATTCTTGGGGTAGGCCTGTATCATTGTAAACTTTTCTCTTAGAATTGCTTCTGCTCCCAAAGATCTTGAAATATTGTGTTTCCATTTTCATTTGTCTCTATGTTTTTTTCTGTTTCCTCTTTGATTCCTTCATTGACTCATTGACTAGTGACATGTGGTTTAGCATCTGTGTGTTTGTGGGGTTTTTCAGCTTTTTTCTCGTGATTATTTTCTAGTTTCATACCACTGTGATCAGAAACATGTTTGATATGATTTCAATCTTCTTAAATTTATTGAGACTTGTTTTGTGGCTTAACATGTGATCTGTCCTGGAGAATGTCCCATGTGCACTTTAAAAGAATGTAGATTCTGCTGGTTTGGGGCGGAATGTTCTATATATATCTGTTTTTTCCATGTGGTCCAATATGTCATTCAAAGCCACTGTTTGGTTATTGATTTTGTCTGAATGATCCATCTACTGATATAAGAGGGTGTTAAGTCCCCTATGATTATTGTCAATTTCTCCCTTTATGTCTATTAATATGTGTTTTTTATGTTAAAGTGCTTCTGTATTGGGAGCATTGTTATTTACAATTCTTATATCCTCTTGTTGGATTGATCCTGTTATCATTATATAATGCCCTTCTTTGTCTCTTGCTAGGGTCTTTGTTTTAAACTCTATTTTGTGAAACAAGATGGGACCAGGGAGGGAGACAAACCATAAGAGACTATTAATCTCAGGAAACAAACTGAGGTTTGCTGGGGGTTGGGGAGGGATAGATAGGGTGGCTGGGTTATGGACATTGGGGAGGATACGTGCTTGGTGAGTGCTGTGAATTGTGTAAGACTGATGATTCACAGACCTGAAGCCCTGAAGCAAATAATACATTATATGTTAATTTAAAAAAATCCAGTTTAAAAATAAATAAATAAACTCTATTTTGTCTGGTATAAGTATTGCTACCCCAGCTTTTTTTTTTCCACTTTCATTTGTATCCCTTCACTTTCAGTCTGTCTTATAGGCAGCATATAATTGTATCTTGTATTTTTATCCATTCAGACACCCTATCTTTTGATTAGAGCATTTAGTCCATTTATGTTTAGAGTAATTATTGATAGGTATGAGCTTATACCATTTTGTTAATTGTTTTCTGGTTGTTTTTGTAGTTCTTCTCTGTTCCTTTCGTTCTCTCTTCCGTTGTGATTTGATGCCTTTTTTTAGCGTTATGCTTGGATACCTTTTTATTTTTTTGTGTATCTATTATAGGTTTTTTATCTTTTTTTAAGATTTTATTTATTTATTTGACAGAGAGAGACACGACAAGAGAGGGAACACAAGCAGGGCAAGAGGGAGAGGGAGAAGCAGGCTTCCCGCTGAGCAGGGAGCTCAATATGGGGCTCGATCTCAGGACCCTGGGATCATGACCTGAGCTGAAGGCAGGCACTTAATGACTGAGCCACCCAAGCACCCTATTATAGGTTTTTTAGTTTATGGTTACTATGAAGTTCATTTGTAACATCCTTTGTATATAGAAGTCTATATTAAGCTAATGTCACTTAAATTTGAATACATTCTCAAAGCATTATATTTTTACTTCCCCCTCATGTTTAATGTATATGATATCTTATTTTCCATTGTTTTGTGTACCTTTGACTCATTTTTGTAGATATAATCTTTTAACCTTCATACTAGCTTTATAAGTGATTGATCTACTACCTTTACTGTATGTTTGCTTTTACTAGTGAAATGCTTTTCCTTCGTAATTTTCTTACCTCTAGTTATTGCCTTTCCTTTCCCACTTAAATTAATCCCTTTAACATTTCTTGTTTGTTTGTTTTTTAAGATTTTATTTATTTATTTCACAGAGGGAGAGAGATCACAAGGAGGCAGAGAGGCAGGCAGACAGAGAGAGGGGAAAGCAGGCTCCCTGCTGAGCAGAGAGCCCGATGCGGGCCTCGATCCCAGGACCCTGAGATCATGACCTGAGCCGAAAGCAGAGGCTTTTAACCCACTGAGCCACCCAGGCGCCCCCCTTTAACATTTCTTGTAAGGCCGGTTTAGTGGTGATGAACTCTTTTAACTATTGTTTGAGAAACTCTTTATCTCTCAGTTCTGAATAATAATCTTGCCAGCTAGAGTATTTTTGCTTGTACACTTTTTCTTTTCTTTTTTTTTAATATATTCATTTATTTGACAGAGAGATCACAAGTAGGCAGAAAGGCAGGCAGAGAGATGGGGGGAAGCAGGCTCCCCACTGAGCAGAGAGCCCAATGCAGGGCTCCATCCCAGGACCCTCAGATCATGACCCGAACCAAAGGCAGAGGCTTAACCCACTGAGCCACCCAGGCATCCCACTTGTACGCTTTTTCTTTTCAGCCCTTTGAATATATCATATCACTTTTCTGGCCTATAAAGTTTCTGCTGAAAAATCAGCTGATAACCTCATTTAAGGGATTTCTTTTATACATAACTATTTTCTTTTCTCTTGCTGCTTTTAAGATTCTCTCTTTATCTTTAATTTTTGCCATTTTAATTATTATGTATCTTGGTGTGGATTGCCTTGTGTTCATCTTGTTTGGGACTCTCTTTGCTTCCTGAACCTGAACTTCTATTTCTTTCCCCAGGTTAGGAAAATTTTTGTTTTTCCAAATATATTTTCTGCCCCTTTCTTTCTTTCTTTTCCTTCTGAGACCCCTATAAGGTGAGTGTCAGTACACCTGATGTTGTCCCAGACATCCCTTAACCTTTCCTCATTTTTTAAATCCTTTTTTCTTTTTGCTCTTCAGTTTGGTTTCCACTATCCTGTCTTCAGATCTATTCTTTTGCATCCTCTAATCTGCTGTTGATTCTCTCTAGTGTATTTTTCACTTTAATTATTAAATTCTTTAGCCCTGCCTGTTTTTATTTTTCTATCGCTTTGTTGAAGTTCTCACTAAGTTCATCTACTCTTCTCAAATCCAGTGAATATCTTTATGATCATTATTCTTGATTATTTTGATTTGTTTATCTCTATTTTGTTTAGCTCTTTATGGGGGGGTATCTTATTCTTTCATTTGGCGTGTATTCCTCTGTCTCCTCATTTTGTCTGACTGTGTGTTTGTCTCTATGTATTAAGTAGGTCAGCTTTCCTGGTCTTGAAAGTAGTGGCCTTATGTAGACGGTGTCCTGTGATGCACAGTAATACTGTCATACCTGGTCACCAGAAACAAGCATTCCAGCAGTATCCCCTGTGTGAGCTTGCACCCTCTTGTGGCTGGGCTACAACTGCTGTGAGCATGCTGATGGACAGGGTTTGCCCCCTGCATGACTGAGAATTGTGGTTGTCACTACTTCAGGCACACTTGTGAGTTGGTGTAGCTCCCCACTCCCTGGAGTGGCAATCGCTCTGGGGGAATGCCAGCCCCAGCTGGAACTACCTGCCAGGTGAGGCCAGGCAGGCGCCACTATGAGGAGACCCCAGTTCTGACTGAAGCTGCTCACAGGGTTGGCAGAGCAGAGGACACATTGGAGGAGTGTCTGCAAGGGCAGACATGTTGGGCGGAGCAAGTCCACAGTGGAATGCCAAGCAGTGTTAGCAAGGTAGATGGAGGATGTCAGAGCATCTATCCAGCTAGAAAAATAGTGCCCACCAGGGCACCTGGGTGACTCAGTGGGTTAAAGCCTCTGCTTTCGGCTCAGGTCATGATCTCAGCATCCTGGGATCGAGGCCCGCATCGGGCTCTCTGCTCAGCAGGGAGCCTGCTTCCTCCTCTCCCTGTCTCTCTGCCTGCCTCTCTGCCTACTTGTAATCTCTCTCTCTGTGTCAAATAAATAAATAAAATCTTAAAAAAAAAATAGTGCCCACCAGTACTTTCGTTCCTAGAGAAAGCTCCTGCAGATCCCTGCCCCTCTGGCATACATCTTAAAATTAGTCAATAAATCTCTTTCATATATAACTCAGGTGTTTTTCAAACTACTGCAGGATGGAGTGACATAGCATGCCGGCCCTTAAGAGTGGAGACTCAGTTTTCTATAGCTCTCCTGGATTTAAGCCCTGCTAATTTTCAAAGCCAGATGTTTCGGAGGTTCATCTTCCTGGTGCAGATTCTCAGGGTCAGGGGTGCTCACGGTGGGGCTTGATCTCCTCACTCCTCCACATTGTGATATTCCTCCTGCTTGTGGGTCCCTTCCTTAGGAGTTTGGTTCTTAACTACCTCTCTACCCCTCCTTCCCTTCTCAATGTGGTCTTCTCTCTATATCTTTAGCGTGGAAGATCTGTTCTGCCAGTCCTCAGGTAATTTTAAGAGTGAGTTACATTACATGTAGCTGTTGCCTCAGTTTGTTAATGAGAGGAAGTGAACTCAGGAACTTTCTTCTCTGCCATCTTCCCCTGTTCCCCTCCTGCTTTCTTCCCAAGGTGTGATATTTAATTGTTATTTAACATCCCTAGATCTCAATTTTCTCATTTTTAAAATAGGGATAATTATAGTGTCAGTCTCTGGGGTGTTGTCATAATTAAATAAGATGTACATGTCAAGTTCTACTACAGAGCCAGGAATATAGCACTCAAGACATTTGCTGTTATTTTTTTAATAAACATCATTATTATTGCCACATGACTCTAGAATTATTGTGAGGATTATATAAATCAAATAGAAAAATGCTTTAAAATAATGTGCTATGGAAATGAAACTTATTTTTGCTGTCCATTGATATTCATTCTCAAATCATACCATTTGATACTACATTGCTTTTTGCTGAAATGATCACTTAAATGCTAGTTTTCCAAGGGAAAAGAAAAGGCAGGTTACTTTCTCTGCTGTGTTTCTTTTTTTTTTTTTTTTTTTTTTTTTTAAGATTTTTTTTTTTTTTTTTTTTTTTTTTTAAAGATTTTATTTATTTATTTGACACAGAGAGAGAAATTACAAGTAGGCAGAGAGGCAGGCAGAGAGAGAGAGGAGGAAGCAGGCTCCCTGCTGAGCAGAGAGCCCGATGCGGGCCTCAATCCCAGGACCCTGAGATCATGACCTGAGCCGAAAGCAGAGGCTTTAACCCACTGAGCCACCCAGGCGCCCTCTCTGCTGTGTTTCTAAAATGTGCATTACATTCATCTAAAAAGGAATTCTTTCCATCTTGCCCTTTTTACAACCAAATTTTCTGTTGTTTAGAAAACTAACATAAATCTTTATAATTTCAACAGTGAAAGGTAGTCTTCCTTATTAGAGTAGCCTAGGTGCTGTAAGAGACAAATCCAGAAATCTCAATTTCTTCATTTTGTTTATTTATCCAAGTTTCTTTCGTGTATAAGACAAAACAGGTGTTCCTATTTAGTAAGCAAGAGGATGTATGAAGTAGGAGGAGGTAAAAAAGTGGGGTGGTAGGTATTTCTGTTCTACACAATTTTTAAGGGACTTGGACCTTGGAAGAGTAAACCCTCTGATACACATTGTTTCAAATCTCAAAGACTCCTGTAGAGTGAATCTAACTCCTTCCAGTTAGGCATGACCTTGCCAGCCATGGTCTAGAGCATACCCTGTCCTTTCCTTACAGACCTGGACATGGAGACACATAAAATTCTTGTTCTACTCTCCCCACTATGCAACACTGCTGTGGATTTCATGATACGTACTAAAACTAAAATTTTTACATACCATCTGTATTTTTCCTTTGAGCTATATAATACATTCTGACCTTATTCCCTCTGCCTCTTAAGCTTTTCCAAGGAAACATTTGTTGATTTTTTTTCCTTTTATGGTTCAAGACATGACCACATGGAATAGCCTTTGAGATATAAATCCTTATTTGTCTTATTGCCATGGTGTTTATCATTCTCTCATAAACACTGTAAATAACATTGTCTGCTCCAGGGAAATGAAGTTTTGTACCCTCCCTCTTAAAGCCTTCACTATCTTTTTTATCCAATACTGACTTGTCTTTTTCAAGATGAGTTCAACTACTAAAATTGAAGCCTTTAAGGAAATTTTTGAAAAGAAAAAATGAGCTCACATACAGTGAACTGGATTGGTAAGAGGGCTTAGAATTGCCAAGAAACAAACATGACAAGATGTTAATAAACCTATTCACCACTTTTTTTTTTAGTTTTCACAAGTACAATTTAAGTTCTAGGTGATTCATCTAGTAAGCCCTCTTCCAGTAACAGTGACTACTTTATTAAGAGGTTAAATCTACAATATTTTATAGTTAATTCAAAAACAAATTCCTAAGAAGCATTCCCATTGTAGGTCTGGGACAGAAGTAACTGGGAGCAATTTCCCTCCTCAATTTTTCTGTATCTTCCATCTAGAGTGAGGCAACCAGTTTGATGGAACAGCGGAACTGAGTTTTCTTATAGGGCAATATTCATCTTTCTCATTGCTTTTGCTTATTTTTAAGTATTTCTAATGTGGTAGGGCTTTCTGCATCAGTTATTACAAAATCCCTATTCTCTGCAATTTGGGGAATGATAAGGAGATGTCCACCGAATTTATCTAGATGCTCATGATAAGGATAGCATTCTTTACAAACCACCACAAGATACAGACACAGGCTTGAAGCACCACACCTGGAGGGATGGTTTCAGATTTTGCACATGAAAGTTTTCATTGAAGGAGCAACAAAAGTGTAAGGACAACTTTCACCTATGTTAGAAAAAGTTCCCTGGTTTGTTAAAGAGATTTACTGGTAATCCCGAGCTGTCAAGTTCACCTTGAAAGCTGTAAAGCAATATGGTACAAAATACCCACCAGCACCACAGGAATATGCAGCATACTGTTAGAATTATATCAGTTCATTTGGATGTCGAGAACCACACATCATCATCACAGAGAACTGCAAGAAATTTTCTTAAATTGGAAAAAGATACAGAATCCTTGTTACCACAGGTACCGCAACAATCTGAAAATTGAGGGCTATGTTTGCCAGACATGCATTCCCTTTAAGAATCATTTCTTTGACAATGGATCATCCTCTCCTAAGTAATTTGCTGAATCAACGAAAACTAAGCCAAAAGAATTCCAACTGATGTACTTAAGGGTTCGGTTTTGGCACAAAACAATATGGTGTCCATATGGCGCTCACTACCTGAGGCAGGGCCAGGGGTATGGGGCTGTTTAGCAAGGTATTGAGGTCCAAATGTACACACTACAACTAAAACGTACTTTCCTTCATTTTCCATTACCACTCTTAAACTTCTGCCAATTCCATTCCTGATTCCTTGGGGATGGAGGTATAATCGTGTTCATATTGGAGAAAGGAGATGACAAAGAAAGGACTTTTAGATAATCTATTAAAGGCAACTTAATCTCTTATGTAAAAGACCCTGGTCAACTGAATCCCTGTTAGCCCAACAGCTTTCCAAGGCTAAACTAACAGAGTAGATTCTTTGTGCCTTAAGAGGATTTCCCTCACCTTGTCCCATCCCCCTTCAAGATGGTATCTTGGTGCAGGACTAGGCTTAAATATACTCAGTGCTAGTTAAAAGATCCCCTGGTACATACAGTGCCCTCTGCTCACGGTGTTTTAGCCTGAATGTCTCTAGACCTTGTCTCTGTCTGCAGTCTTACCGCAGTGCAGCTATCTTCAGTTGGTGTGACTCAGAGCCTGGACTCTCAGCACGGCAATAAATGGTAACTATTCCTGGGGTGTTCACGGGTTCCCTCTCAGCAATCCCTTGTACTGAGGCTTCCCTGAGGTGTGGCTGCTACTCTCATTCAGTCCCCAACCTAGAAGTCTGCCTGCTGTCCTCACCTACAAAGTCCCCTCATCCTTTGCTTCAGTCAACCAGTTGGCAAAGTCACCAGCAAGCACTTTGGTTACATCCCACAAGCATCATGGAGGGGGTGGGAGAACATCTGTGCCTGTCATGTGCCACACACAAGCCATAGAGAATAAGAGCTTGATCTCAGGTCTCCTTCTGCCTAAGCATGCCATTCCACCATTACTGCTCTACATCATTTGCCCAGGAAGATGCAGGGGAAACCCTAAAGTGCAGTCTCTTCTTAAAGTTATAAATGGGAAGCAGGACACAGGTAACCTCTGTTTCTAGCTGTTCCCTCAATGATCTGATGTTTCCAATTTTTTTCCAACACCCCCACCTCACCCAGCCCCTGCCTAAGGCAGCATCTTTACTCAATTGTCCATCTTTTTACAACTCACTTCTCCCTATAGAAGAAAGATTTCCACTTTCTTTTCCTGTTTGGCAGGAGCATTCCTCATAGGACATCAACTGCCACCTCCACACTTTGACATAGTCCACCAGGCTTGGCTCTGAATATTTTAAGAGAGTATTTGGAATTTAGAAAACACTACTTTCTTGATAAAGCCAAAGTTTAAAGACTTCTTGGGTTACTCCAAACCTTTTATATTGGAAGTCAAAAGCTGACTAGGAACTTGTTTTTACCTCTTTGCTTCCCATTTTAACAATCTAAATCTTCCCTAAGGCAATGGATATCTTGGATTGAATAAAGCTGAGACTGTGTAAAAGAAAAGAACTTAAGATATTTCAAAGCTAACATCCTTCCTTTCCTCCCCCATCCTCTCTAGCTTTCTTATCCTGCCATCTCATTCCATCTTCATTTCTTTCCCTTCCCTTCTGTGTGCAAAGATTTGAGTATCCAAGGAAGAGGCAATGAGGAGAACTACAGCTTGCCCAGGAGCCTAGGAAGCAAGACAGTATGTTTCTGGTTATGGTGGGCTGCAAGAGATATTTTCTCATAAGAGTTGGAGAGCAGAAGGGAAGCAAGGCTAGTTGGTAGCATGCAAAACTTCATTCCTAATTATTCATTCAAACACTGATATAGAGGCACCTGGGTGGCCCAGTCGGTTAAGTATCTGCCTTTAGCTCAGGTCATGATCCCAGGGTCCTGCTCAGCAGAGAGCCTGCTTCTCCCCTCCCCTCTGCTCATGCTCTCTCTCCCAAAATCTCTCTCTCTCAAAGAAATAAAATCTTACACACACACACACACACACACACACACACGCACACACACACACTGATATAAGTGCTGCTGTGAAGGAATTTTGCAAATGTTTTTAAAGTCCCTAATCAGTTGACTTTAAGTTCATCAAAAAGGAGATTTTCCTGGGAGGGCTTACCTTAATCAGTTGGAAGGCTTTCCAAAGAGGATTTAGGATATTACTAACCAAAAGAAGCCAATCTGTAAAGGTTATATATTGTATGTTTATGACTATATGTCATTCTGGAAAAGGCAAAACTATGGAGAAAGTAAAGGAATCAGTGGTTTCCATGGGTTAGGGATGATAGAAGTGAATAGGCAGAGCATACAGAATTTTTAGGGCAGTGAAACTATTCTATAAAATACTACAAGGTAGGTACATGTCATGACATATTTCTCTAAACCCATAGAATGTAAAAGAGCAAGAATGAATTCTCATGTAAATTATGGACTTTGGGTAATAATGATGCATGAATGTAGGTTCATTGATTGTAATAATTGAACCACTCTAGTGCCTAATTTTGATAGTGGGAGAGGTTGTACATGTGTGGGGGCAGGGGGCAAATGGGAATTCTCTGTACTTTTCACTCAATTTTGCTATGAGCCTAAAAATGCTCTAAAAAGCAAAATGTATTGATTTAACCAAAAAAAAAAAAGGCTCAAAACCGTCCTGATAAAACCAGCTTCTGCCCTAAAATTGTCCTCACTTCCCCATGGATCTTTCTTACTGACTGCTGGCTATGGACACAAAGCTTCCGTTTATTCCCACTCACGTCTGATCTGCTTATAATATTCCCTTTTTGACTGGTTACCCTTCACACTTGTTTAGCCAGTTCCCAAAAATTGTATAAGGCATTCTTTGTGTGTGTGTGTGTGTGTGTGTGTACATATATGAATATATACAAATTATATATATATACCCAAATATCTTCACAGTTCATAATTAAATGAGAGATGCAGAACTTTTGTGAGCTCTTCAAAGACAAACAAGATCTTTTTAGTATATTTTTTGTTATGTCACAAAATGTGGTATTGATAACAAAATGACCTCCAGCCTTATATAAATCAAATGCTGATTTCCAAGACCCCAAAAAAAGTGCAGTATGCTGATAATAGAGTGTACTTGTTTTCTATTGCTGCATAACAAATTACTACAAATTTATTGGTTTAAAACAACACCCATCTATTGATTCACAGGTTCTATGAGTCAGTGGTCTGGGCATAATGTAACCGAGTTCTCCACTCAGCATTTCACAAAGCTGAATTCAAGATATGACTGAGTCTGTATTCTCATTTTGAACTCAAAGTCCTTTTCCAATATCATCCAGGTTATTGGTATAAAGTCCTCCACTCTCTTGCCAGCTATTGGTTAGGAGTTATTCTATCCTAAGGCTGTTCCCTAGGAAGTCCTCTAGATCCTAACCATGTAGCCCTCCATGGGCAGCTCACAGCCTGCTTCTCATTGGCCATTAGGAGCAGCTCTCTGATGTTTTATCTTCTTCTAAAGGTGTACCTGATTAGGTCATACCCACATAGGATTAACTCTTGGTTAACTCAAAGTCAACTGATTAGAAACCAAGTCATAAGGGTGATATCCCGTCATATTCACAGGTCTCTCCCATACTCAAAGGGAGGGCATTATTCAAAGGTGTGAGTCATTAGGGGTCATCTTAGAATCCTGCATTCCACACAGCATCAGCTACCCCTCACTCCTTGGACCTGCCAGGCTGTGAGTCTCACACTGAGTCAATGTGACTTACTTGAGAAAAGAAATCCAAAGCTGTAGCATTATTTGTTTCTCAACTATGACACATCCCAGCATTCAAGTGTCTTGTGCTTTTAGTTAACTACTGAATTGCCCCCTATTTGAACCTTCTTCCTGGTCATTGAAACCAAAAGAACTGCCAATAATCATTTTCTAAAAGGGGTTTTCTTCTTCCCTATCCTCACTCAGGCTCCATAAGCAAAACGTGCATTAATAGTGACCTAGAGAAAAGATGATAAATGAGAGAAATGGATTTAAAATGAGTTTTCTGCAGCCAACTACCAGCTCAGTTAGAGGTTCAGGTTCTGGTTAAGGCTGTGGTATAGGACTTACAGCTATAAAAATAACACTTGCCTGGGCACCTGGGTGGCTCAGTAGGTTAAAGCCTCTCCCTTCGGCTCGGGTCATGATCTCAGGGTCCTGAGATCAAGTCCCACATCGGGCTCTCTGCTTGGCAGGGAGCCTGCTTCCTCCTTTCTCTCTGCCTGCCTCTCTGCCTACTTGTGATCTCTCTCTCTGTCAAATAAATAAATAAAATCTTTAAAAAAAATAACACTTGCCTTCAGATAGGATCAAATGATAGAGTTGGCTTTTGTGATGTTCATGCCTCCAGAATCTTGAGTCAGGGCATCACAGGCTGACTTCCTGATTCTTTGATCTTCTAAGACCCTGACCACTGCTTTTGGGATACTTGGTCCCCTTCTAATTGACTAGGCTTAGATCCAATTAGTGAGAGCCCATGCACATGATTCCTATGCCCTTGCTTCCCTCCCACCTAGTGCTATAGCTTAAGACCAGCTCACAGGAGCAGAAGGAGAGAACTGAAAGGTTGAGAAGACTTGGAGAAGGGTGATGGAAAGATGCAAAACAAATAACAACAGAGTCTGAAAACACTTCAGTCCTCCCAGCCATACCACAATGCTTTGGCAGTTTCAGGCTTTCCCTGTCTTACCACCCACTCCCCACATCCTCACCATCATTCCCCAAATGAAAGCTAAAGAAGGCCGCCCACTCCCACCTAGAAAACTCTTTCAGTTTGTTTTGCTACATAGATCAGACTACTCAAGCAGATAATTGGGTACCTGCCTCTACAAATTGGCCTATAGTTTTTGTGTTTTTAAGTTTTCTTTTCTCAGAAAGTAATGAAGAGAGAGCAGCTGCTACAGATAACGAGAGAAGAAAAACCAGTATATTACTTTGAATAGCTTGAACTTCCTAGTCACTGAGTATTCCTTGAGATAATCTAACCTTGCTAGATCCCAGGTATGAAGTCTACACACTCAAGACTTTTAAGAGTCACTTTATCTTTTTCTTTAGAGAATCTAAACCCTCAATAGAGTAGCAGAGAGACTTGCAGTGCCCTGGGATTAAACCAGCTAAGGAGTTCAAAAATCAAAGACTTTCTGGCATTAGTTACTCTCAGTGAATACTCCAACACCCAAGGAAATTGAACTTTCTCCTGCAGAAGCCATGGCCTCTCCCTTATTACCCTTTGCTGGGGTTTGTCTGTAGTGACAGATCCACCAGACAAACTTCCCTTTGCAAAAATGGCTTGGCAGGGAGCCTGCTTCCTGGCATTTGTTACTCTCAATGAATACTCCAACACCCATCCTAGTTAGCAGTTTAGGACACAGTGTAAAGAAATTTCATGATGAAATACTGAATGTGCTGAATAATTTACAAATATACAGATCAGCTATAGTTTATCTACAGTCTAAGCAACAGCCTTCTATACCACCTTAGTCACTGGTAAGGTAGGCTTCTTCCAAGCTGGTTTCTCCAATGTTTTTGAGCTCAGACTTGACCAGGCTACACTGACCCAGAGACACAATGATGCTATTTGTGTTGTTAAGGTAACAACTGCTATAACAGATAAGCCCTGAAATCTTTGTTCCATGCAATCATGCATGAACCAGACTAACAAAGGCTCTGTCCTCTCCGATACATGGTTTCCAAGGTCACCCTGGCCACTGATAAACAATCAACAGAGGAGTAAAAAGTGAAGGCAGATCACCTACAAGGTGTTTATGGATGAGGCCTGGAAGTGATGTGATGATGACTTCATCTGGCATTCCATTCGTCAGAATTTGATCACATGGTCCCACCTGAATGCAAGGGTGGATAGGAAATGTAGTCCCTGTTTAGGCAGCCACTTCCCAGAAACAATTCTCTGTGAAAGAGGACCATGAATCACTTGTGGACAGCAACCCAAATCTGCTAAAATGAAGATAATAATGGTGGTGGTGGCAACAGAAGCTACCATTTACTGTGTTCCAGTCCCCTGTTAAGTGCTTAACAAATACTTTCTCATGGAGTCCTCAGAATAACCCAGTGAAATACATTTTATTATTCCACTTTTAAAGATGAGAAAGCTGAGGCTCAGGGGGAAAAAAAAAAAGTTACTTCCCCAAATCACATGACTAGCCAGGGAGAAACAAGGACTAAAATCTCAGAATACCAGAATACCTGAGCATAATGTCCCTGTTCTTAAGCACCACCCACACACTGCTTCTCTGAAGTTTGGCTATGGTTATTTGATTAGTTTTTCCCTCTTTCAGTTGTTTATCTTCTTGCCAGAGAAGTTCCTACTCACCACAAAACCTGGAACTCCCCATGAGTTAGATAATTGTCTAGGATCTTCAAAATTCCTTTGTACTTTTACGTTGATTCTTACTTTTCATTTAATGATCCCTGGATCTCCCTCTTACCAAAATCTCCTTGAACTGGGCTTTGTTTCTTCAATGCATATCCCCAGGGGCTGATCTGGAGCTGTTCCTCACACCCAAGTCTTTCCTAATAAACTTGTTTCAGGTCATTGAATGTGCTGTTTGTTGCTCTTGGAGTTCTTCCAACAAGAAGGTTTCTCCAAAAATGTCCTGTCACTTTTCATAACCTTCTCCCAACTCTCCGTGTCACAAATCTCTCCTACTCACTGTTTCCCTGAAACTCTGTTTTTAGGCTTTGTTTTGCAGCCTATTACTTTGTTCCTCCCTTGAGAAATGACACCTTCAAAACCTAATGCTTAGGCTTAAAATTGCTCTTGTCCAAGTTAGGGCCAGATAGCTTTCATGTTGAAGAAGAGGCTAGGGTCAAATCAGGGGAGAAAATTAATAATAAAGGGGCTGCAAATGTTTTCAGTTTGGCTGATTTGTTTTTTATTGTAGGATAATTCAACCAACCAATGCGAAGTACTTTCTCACATAAAGTCAATGGAAGTTTCAGTCTTACTTTTTGGAGTGTTTAAAAATAAAAAAAAACAATTTCAGATCTTTGGTTTTTTGTTACAATTACAAATTTCATTTCTCTGTTTGCTATAGCCTGTGGGTCTTGTGGACATAAGGCCCATTGGTCTTCGAAGTTGGATATTTTAAGAGCTTACCTCTCAGGTGCAGGTCTCAAGATTTGGGGTGTCTGATGTGGAATTCAAACCCTTTACTCCTCAGGGAGAAGCTCGGGGTTTTGAGCTCCCTCCTGATTATAGGTCACAGTGCCGGGAGTGAGGTTTATGGCAAGAGTGTGTCTTGGGCCTTCTACCAACTTTGATGTGGCTTTTTTTTCTCGTTTGCCCAATGTGTAGGAGTCACTCAGCTAGTTTTTAGGGTTTTTTCAGAAAAAAAAAATTGTTCCATATATAGCTGTAGATTTGGTGTGTGCGTGTGGGAAGGAATGAGTTCTGGATCTTCCTACATTGCCATCTTGAACAAGAACCTCACAAAAGCCTGGTTCATTCTTCTCCCCTCAGAATTCTAACTCATGTTGTCAGAGAAGTTCTTAAACCCTTACCTGAGAATTTGGAACTCTCCAAGTGACAGACCTTTTGTTTTAAGCTTGTTTTAAGCTTGTTTTTCTATGTCCTACAAAATCCCATTTTACTTTGGTTCTCTTTTTCCCCTTCTCACAATCAAGAAAGACGTTTAATGTATCATGTCACCCTCCCTTTTAGTGAACTACCACTTGAATGGTAAGTGATCTTGATACTAGAAAGTCTCACAGTATTGCTTTCTTCTTCACAAATCTTCATGAACTTATCCAATTATAAACACAGAATGGAATGTGTGTATATGTCCTTTTTTCCCTTGACAACCAAGAGCCTATTTCGACACAGTTCTCAGTTCTCACCTTTTATTGATAAATCAGAAAATTTTCCCTGGACCAAAAAGACATTAAAAAACTATTATTTCTCTGTGCAAAAAAGCCCCAAATCCCCATTGCCATTCTAAATAGTCAATAAAACTTATAGGAAGCATTCAGTTAAATGTGAAAAATTAAATGTGTATATTTACCTCCACTGCCTGCCAAAGGCCACAAAAAGTATGGTAAGGAAAGAATAAAGCATATACCTGCAAAAAAAAAAAAGAGAGAGAGAGAGAGAAATGAGGGTAACTAAATTTTGTAAGCTGAAAAGCAAATGGACTAGTGATAACTGACTTAGAGCAAACCTGAGAAAAATGAAACCTAAGCTGGCAGAAGGGAAAAGCCAAGAGCAAGTCGATCTGGACGACAGAAGGCTCAAGAACTGGGGATACCTTGCACCTCTTAAAGAGTCTGCAGAAGCTTGAAAACCAAAGGTTTTTTTCGAAATCTATATAATGCAGTGTTTCTCTTATTTACTGCTACATTAAAACTGACCCCAGACCTTAGTGATTTAAAACAACAATTTTGCTTTGCTCACAGTTTTACAGGTCAGGAATTAAGGAAGGGCTCAGCTGGTCAGGTCATCTCTGAACTTCATAGCATTCACTGGGGTACCTGAAGCAGAAGGATCCATTTCCAAGATGGCTTCATCACTCACATTCTGGCATCTAAGTGATACCTGACCTTGCTCTTTCTTCCCTCCCTCTTTCTTCCTCCTCCTCCCCCTCCTTCTTCTCCTCTCTCTCTCCTTCTCCCTCTCCCTCCAAGCTGTCTCATTCTCCAGAACCTCTCCTCATGGCTGGCTTGGGCTTCCCATAAGAGAGAGGCCTCAGGATAGTTGTACTTGTTAAATGGATAGTGGTTTTCAAGACCCAGGAAGCAGAGGCTGCCAGACTAGTTGAAGACCAAGCCTAGAACTGGCCCAGCATCACTTCCATTGGATTCTTCAGGTCAAAGTAGTCCGAGGGCCTATGAGATTCAACAGAGTGGAGAAATAGACTCACCTTTGATGAGAGATGTCAAAGTCACATTGGAAAAACACCAGTTCAAAGGGAAAAAAATCCTACAGAGACTGTCATAAAGAAGCCTACTCCAATTATTCAACAGTTCAGGATACCTCTCAACAATCCCCTCCTACACACAGAGAGATACCTACATTCCACTTTTCTTTTTACACTCAGTGTCACACGCTTCAGTATGAGCTAATAGCCACGAATATCACATATTTGTGAAAAGCTACTAACATGAAAGAGTAGGCTCAAAATAAACAAAAAAAAGGGGGGGACTTTGAGATCACATATGTAATCCATGGAGACAAAACAAATTTTGTGTCCATGAAAGGAAAAAATGATGCCATTTTTTAGAGAGTTCATTTCCCTCAAAGTCAAAAAGTTATAAGTTTAAAAACCAAAATAAATCTATAAGACATAACAATAACTGTTCAGAAGCAAATATTTTCAGCTCTCTTAGCTATTTTTTATAATAGTTATCACCGTGTGATTATACTAATATTCCTTGATTATTTCCGTTTTTTATATTTAGTGACCGTCTTATATATATATATATATATAAAAAGAGGATCTAGCTCTTTTATGTAAGATTAGGTGTATTATTGGAAGCTGTATTGTTGAGAATCTGTACTGAGAAAGGTTTGTCCACTTAATGCTATAAAGGCATTGGTATAACAGGACTTTGTGATCCAACATAGAGCATGGATGCTGCCAGGGACCCAGAACGGTGCCAAGTAAGTTTCCGTTTCACCCAAAAATTCACATAGAAATAGACCTTTTGAAAGAGGGGGGGGAAAAAAAACCCAGAAACTCCAATCCCTTCACTCTGAGGTTTAAAGTAGTTAAAAATCTCTCTAGGGGACTAGGGTGGACCATTACTGAAGCTAGATGGCAGTAAAGGACACCAAGCTTCCTGAAAAAAAATCCTCTCTGAGAGTAAAAAGTTTAATCAGATCGAACAAAGACAGGAAAATAATGCTGTGACCCAGAAGGCTAAACCCCCAGAACTCAGCCTGGCTCAGCGGACATCTAGCCTGGTGGCAGCACACTTTCATCCCGAATCCTTACCCTTCTCCCTTGGGACAGGTGGATGCCCTGGCTATACTTCCTAAACTTGTCGGAGCGGACTCAAGAACTGAGCATCCATGGAGCACTATGGGCAGCTGAAGAAGATTAGTACAAGTTGACACCAGTCCTAAATATGGATTAAGGGGCAACATGAAAAAGGCGGGGAGTGAGTGAGGAAGAAAGTATCTCAAAGAAAATCCTGCTGTTTCCCAGGAGCTCAGTACGGACAACCATGCTTTCCCAGAAATAGGTTTTTTGGTCCCAAACTCCATGGGGGGGGATAAACAGTCCCTCCAAGCATTCTGAGAGCAGGAAAAACAGAAGAATCATTAATATCTTTGACCATGAAATTCAAGGAGAGAATGTGAGAAAAAACCCAAGATCAGGAAAAAGGTTAGAGTTCTTTGTCGTTAACCAGCCATAAGAAGATTTTACCAGTCCTTAATTGAGTGGAGCTGGGAGTGGGTAAATAAGAATACTCCTAATGCTATAATTAATTATAGTACACCTATATTAATAAGTACAACGTACATAATTTGCTCATTATAATTTGATACCTTTTAAATAAATTGGAACTTTTCACAATGTCTCTTAGAAGAATCCTTTTAAATGTTGCTACAGGGGACATTCCTGAGATAGGCAGGTTGAACTGACCATCTGGACCATTTTCTTCTTGGTACATGGAAATAACCAAATGCCCTTGCAGTCCACCAATTATCCAAATACCAAATGTACAGGTGGCCCTAGGAATAGAGCCTTGAATATTGCCTTAAGTATAACCTAGGATGTTTTGTTACAAGCAACAGGAACCAAGTCTGGCTAATTTAAGGCCGAAGGAGGTTAGTGCAGGTGGATGTGAATTGTAAGAACAAATGAACAACCAGACCTCAGAAAGAACAGGCCCCTGGAAGCCCCTGCAGGAGCTCATGGTCTCCCCTCCCATGTGCTTCCCACAGATGACTGCTCCATCCAATCTTTGCCTACGGGGAGACTCAAGATTCCATAGGAGGAGGGGAGCGGTGCCTGTGTGGCTCAGTTGGTTAAGCGACTGCCTTCGGCTCCTGGGATCGATCCCCACATGGGGCTTCTTGCTCAGTGGGGGGCCTGCTTCTTCTCTCACTCTGCCCCTCCCCCTCATGCTCGCTCTCTCTCCCTCTCTCTCAAAATAAATAAATAAAATATTTTTAAAAATGGGGCAGGAATCTGATTGGGCAGCTGAGCCACATGGCTGAAAGTGGGTAATGCAGGGAGAGTGGACAGTGGAAAGGTTGTTAGCAGAGGAGAAGGGTTGGGCAGGCAGACACAGTAGCTTCCATGCTATGCAACCCAAGTCACATTCTTTCTCAAATACTGTCTGGCTTCACTCTTAAGATTCTAGAGTTAGTCCCTACGTAGAGAGTAAACCACTGTTCAGTGGCTGACATCTGAATTATACAATAGTTCTCTTGAAGAGAAAAAATAGCTTGGTGGTTAAGTGCATGGGCTTTGGAATCAGACAGCCTGGGTTCCAGTCCCAGTTTCAATCTCACTAGATGTGTGACCTTGGATGTTTTCTAAAGGATCAGTCTCTCCAGCCATTCTTAAACATTCGAGCTTCAATTTCTTCAGCAATAAAATGAAGAGAAAGTTTATCTGTGTTGTTTAGGGTATCTTTGGCGATAAGCCATAAAACCCAAGTATATAAGGGAATTTAATGCCTTATATAACTGAAAAGTCCAGGGGTAGGAAAGACCTCAGTGACTCACCAATTTCATGACATATCCAGCTTCTTTCCATTTTCAGTTCTGTTCTTTGTTCTTTGTTTTCTATTATTTTCTATTATTTTCTATTGTTTCTATTATTTTTTTAATTTTAATTCCAGTATAATTAACATACGGTGTTAACTAACTAACATATATTAACTAACATATATTAGTTTCAGGTGTACTATATAATGATTCAACAATTCTATACATTACTCAGTGCTCATCACAACTAGTGTACTCTTGGGTGCCTGGGTGGCTCAGTGGGTTAAAGCCTCTGCTTTCGGCTCAGGTCATGATCTCAGCGTCCTGGGATCGAGGCCCATATCGGGCTCTCTGCTCGGCGGGGAGCCTGTTTCCTCCTCTCCCTGTCTCTCTGCCTGCCTCTCTGCCTACTTGTAATCTCTCTCTCTGTGTCAAATAAACAAATAAAAATCTTTAAAAAAAAAAAACAAAAACAAAAACTAGTGTACTCTTAATCCCCTCACTTATTTCACCCATCCCCCTACCCCCTACCCACCTCCCCTCTGGTGGTTTTTTCTCAGTTTTTTCTCTCTAGTTAAGAGTCTGGTTTTTGGTCTCTTTTTCCCTTTGCTTGTTTGTTTCTTAAATTCCACAGATGAATAAAATCATATGTTATTTGTCTTACTCTGACAGACTTATTTCACTTAGCATTATACCCTCTAGGTCCATCCACGTTGTTGCAAATAGCAAGAGTTCATTCTTTTTTATGACTGAGTAATATTCCATTGTGTGTGTGTATGTGTATATATATACACACATATATATACATATATATATACATACACACACACATATATATACACATATATATATACATATACATACTACCTCTTCTTTACCAAGTCATCTATCAATGGACACTTGGGCTGTTTCCATAATTTGGCAATTGTAAATGATGCTACAATAAACACAAGGGTATGTGTATCTTTTTGAATTAACATTTTTGTATTCCTTAGGGAAACACCCAGGAGTAGAATTACTGAATCATATGGTATTTCTATTTTTAATTTTGTGAGGAAGCTCCATACCATTTTGTACAGTGGCTATACCAGTTTCCATTCCCACCAACAGTGTATAACTGTTCCTTTTTCTCCACATCTTTGCCAACACTTGTTATTTCTTATGTATGTGATTCTAGCTATCCTGACAGGTATGAGGTAGTATGTCGTTGTGGTTTTGATTTGCATTTCCCTGATGACAAATGATGCTGAGCACCTTTTCATGCATCTGTTTGCCATCTGTATGTCTTCTTTGGAGAAGATTCTATCCATGTCTTCTGCCCATTTTTAATTGGATTATTTGCTTTTCTCAATTTATATATTTTGGGTACTAACCCTTTATCAGCTATGTCAACTGCAAACATCTTCTCTCATTCAGTAGGTTTTCTCTTGGTTTCGTTGGTTGTTTCCTTTGCTGTGCAGAAGATTTTTACTTTGATGCAGTCCCAATCGTTTGTTTTTGCTTTTATTTCCCTTGCCTTAGGAGACAAATGAAAAATGTTGGTATAGCTAATGTCAGAGAAATTACTGTCTGTGATCACTTCTAGGATTTTTATGGTTTCAGGTCTCACATTTAGGTCTTCAACCCACTTTAGTTTATTTTTGTGCAAAATGTAAGAAAGTGGTTCGGTCTCCCTTTGCATGTAGCTGTCCAGTTTTCCCAGCATCATCTGTTGAAAAGACTTTTTTCCATTGCATATTCTCCTTTGTGAAAGATTAATTAACCATATAATAGTGGATTTATTTCTGGACTTTCTATTCTGTTCTATTGATCTGTGTATTTACTTTTGTGCCAGTACCATACTGTTTTCATTACTACTGCTTTGTAATATATCTTCAAATCTAGGATTGTGATTCCTCCAGTTTTGTTTTAACTTTTCCAAGATTGCTTTGGCTATTTGGGGGTCCTTTGTGGCTCCATACAAATTTCAGGACTATTTGTTCTAGTCCTATAAAAAGTGCTATTAGTATTTTGATAAGGATTGCAGTAAATTTATAGATTGCTTTGTATGGACATTTTGACAATATTTTTTCTTTCAATCCTTAAGCGCAGCACCTCTTTCATTTGTTTGTGTCATCCTCAGTTTCTTTCATCAACGTTTTATAGTTTTCAGAGTATAGATCTTTCTCCTTGGTTAAATTTATTCTTGATATTTTATTATTTTTGGTGCAATTCTAAATGGGATTATTTTTCTTAATTTCTCTTTCTGCTACTTCATTATTAATGTATAGAAGAGCAACAGAGTTCTGTATCTTGATTTTTTATCCTGTGACCTTACTGAATTCATTTATCAGTTCTAGTAGTATTTTTGGTGGACTCTCTTAGGGTTTTCTATGTATATGATCATGTCATCTGCAATAGTGAAAGTTTCACTTCTTTCTTACCTGTCTAGATGCCTTTTATTCTTTTTGTGTGTGTCTGATTGTTGTGGCTAGGACTTCTAGTACTATGTTGAATAAAAGTGGTGAGAGTGAATATTCTTGTCTTGTTCCTGATCTTAAGAGAAAAGCTCTCAGTTTTTCATCCTTGAGTATAATGTTAGCTGTGAGTTTTCCATATATGGCCTTTATTAGGTTGAAGTATGTTCCCTCTAAACCTAGTTTGTTGAGGATTTTTATCATGAATGGATGTTGTACTTTGTCAAATGTTTTTTCTACACCTATTGAAATGATCATATGGTTTTTATCCTTTCTCTTGTTGATGTGATGTATCATACTGAGTGATTTGCATGTGTTGAACCTCCCTTACATCACAGGAATAAATCCTACTTGATCGTGGTGAATGACTTTTTTAATGTATTGTTGGATTCAATTTGCTAATGTTTTGTTGAGAATTATTGTGCCTATGTTCATATTGGCCTGTAGGTTTTTTTTTTTGTTGGTTTTTTTTTGGTAACTTTATCTGGTTTTGGTATCAGGGTAATGCTGGCCTCATAGAATGAATTTGAAAGCTTTCTTTCTTCTCTTATTTTTTGGAGTAGTGAGAAAACAGATATTAACTCTTTTTTAAATATTTAGTAAAGGGGCACCTGGTTGACTCAGTCAATACAGCATGTGACTCTTGGTCTCAAGGCTATAAGTTTGAGCTTCACATTGGGTATAGGGATTACTTAAAAATAAAATATTTAAAAGTAAATAAATACTTAATAGAATTCACCTGTGAAGCCATCTGGTCCTAGACTTTTGTGCGTTGGGAGTTTTTTTATTACTGATACAATTTCATTGTTGGTAATTGGTCTGTTCAAATTTTCTATTCCTTCCTGATTCTGTTTGGGGAGGTTATATGCTTCTAGAAATTTGGTCATTTTTTTAGGTTGTCCAATTTGTTGTCATATAATTTTTCATAATATTTTTATATATTATAATTGTATTTCTGTGGTATTGATTTTTATTTCTCCTCTTTCATATCAATTTTGTTTATTTGAGTCTTTCTTTCTCTTTCTCTCTCTCTCTCTCTCTCTCTCTCTCTCTCAATGAGCCTGGCTAAAGCTTTATCAATTTTGTTGATCTTTTCAAAGAATTTGCTCCTGGTTTCATGATCTGTTTTATTGGTTTTTTAGTTTCTATTTCATTTATTTCTGCTCTAACCTTCATTATTTCCTTCCTTGGTTTTAGACTTTGTTCTTTCTGTAGCCCCTTTGGGTGTATTGTTTGGTTGGGCTTTTTTTTTTTTTTTTTTTTTGATATTTCTTGTTTCTTGAGGTAGACCTGTATTGCTATAAACTCCCCTCTTAGAACAGCTTTTGCTGTATCCCAGAGATTTTTGGACCATTGTGTTTTCCTTTTCATTTGTCTCCATGTATTCTTTTTATTTCCTCTTTGGTTTCTTGGTCCATTCGTTGTTCAGTAGTATGTTATTTAACCTCCATGTATTTGTGTTCTTTCCAGATTTTTTCTTATGGTTGATTTCTAGTTTCATAGTGTTATGGTCAGAAAAAAATGCACGGTCTGACTTCTTTTTTAATCTTTTTTAATTTGTTCAGACTTGTTTTGTGGCCTAACATGTGGTCTATTCTGGAGAATGTTCCATGTGCACTGGAAAATAATGTATATTCCATTGTTTTAGGATAGAATGTTCTGAATATATCTATTAGATCCATTTGGTCCAATGTGTCATTCAAAGCCACTGTTTCCTTGTTGCTTTTCTGTCTGGATGATCTATCCATTGATGTAAATGGGGTATTAAAATCCTCTACTGTTATTGCATTATGATTGATTACTTCCTTTATGTATTTAGGTGTTCCCACATTGGGTGCATAAGTATTTACAATTCTTTTTTTCTTTTTGGATTGTTCCCTTTAATATTATGTAGTGTCCTTCTTTGTCTCTTGTTAAAGTCTTTGTACAAAGACTTTAACAAGAGACAAAGAAGGACACTACATAATATTAAAGGGAACAATCCAAAAAGAAAAAAAGAATTGTAAATACTTATGCACCCAATGTGGGAACACCTAAATACATAAAGGAAGTAATCAATCATAATGCAATAACAGTAGAGGATTTTAATACCCCATTTACATCAATGGATAGATCATCCAGACAGAAAAGCAACAAGGAAACAGTGGCTTTGAATGACACATTGGACCAAATGGATCTAATAGATATATTCAGAACATTCTATCCTAAAACAATGGAATATACATTATTTTCCAGTGCACATGGAACATTCTCCAGAATAGACCACATGTTAGGCCACAAAACAAGTCTGAACAAATTAAAAAAGATTAAAAAAGAAGTCAGACCGTGCATTTTTTTCTGACCATAACACTATGAAACTAGAAATCAACCATAAGAAAAAATCTGGAAAGAACACAAATACATGGAGGTTAAATAACATACTACTGAACAACGAATGGACCAAGAAACCAAAGAGGAAATAAAAAGAATACATGGAGACAAATGAAAAGGAAAACACAATGGTCCAAAAATCTCTGGGATACAGCAAAAGCTGTTCTAAGAGGGGAGTTTATAGCAATACAGGTCTACCTCAAGAAACAAGAAATATCTCAAAAAAAAAAAAAAAAAAAGCCCAACCAAACAATACACCCAAAGGGGCTACAGAAAGAACAAAGTCTAAAACCAAGGAAGGAAATAATGAAGGTTAGAGCAGAAATAAATGAAATAGAAACTAAAAAACCAATAAAACAGATCATGAAACCAGGAGCAAATTCTTTGAAAAGATCAACAAAATTGATAAAGCTTTAGCCAGGCTCATTGAGAGAGAGAGAGAGAGAGAGAGAGAGAGAGAGAGAGAGAAAGAGAAAGAAAGACTCAAATAAACAAAATTGATATGAAAGAGGAGAAATAAAAATCAATACCACAGAAATACAATTATAATATATAAAAATATTATGAAAAATTATATGACAACAAATTGGACAACCTAAAAAAATGACCAAATTTCTAGAAGCATATAACCTCCCCAAACAGAATCAGGAAGGAATAGAAAATTTGAACAGACCAATTACCAACAATGAAATTGTATCAGTAATAAAAAAACTCCCAACGCACAAAAGTCTAGGACCAGATGGCTTCACAGGTGAATTCTATTAAGTATTTATTTACTTTTAAATATTTTATTTTTAAGTAATCCCTATACCCAATGTGAAGCTCAAACTTATAGCCTTGAGACCAAGAGTCACATGCTGTATTGACTGAGTCAACCAGGTGCCCCTTTACTAAATATTTAAAAAAGAGTTAATATCTGTTTTCTCACTACTCCAAAAAATAAGAGAAGAAAGAAAGCTTTCAAATTCATTCTATGAGGCCAGCATTACCCTGATACCAAAACCAGATAAAGTTACCAAAAAAAAACCAACAAAAAAAAAAACCTACAGGCCAATATGAACATAGGCACAATAATTCTCAACAAAACATTAGCAAATTGAATCCAACAATACATTAAAAAAGTCATTCACCACGATCAAGTAGGATTTATTCCTGTGATGTAAGGGAGGTTCAACACATGCAAATCACTCAGTATGATACATCACATCAACAAGAGAAAGGATAAAAACCATATGATCATTTCAATAGGTGTAGAAAAAACATTTGACAAAGTACAACATCCATTCATGATAAAAATCCTCAACAAACTAGGTTTAGAGGGAACATACTTCAACCTAATAAAGGCCATATATGGAAAACTCACAGCTAACATTATACTCAAGGATGAAAAACTGAGAGCTTTTCTCTTAAGATCAGGAACAAGACAAGAATATTCACTCTCACCACTTTTATTCAACATAGTACTAGAAGTCCTAGCCACAACAATCAGACACACACAAAAAGAATAAAAGGCATCTAGACAGGTAAGAAAGAAGTGAAACTTTCACTATTGCAGAATCTGCAATAGTGAAAGTTTCACTTCTTTCTTACCTGTCTAGATGCCTTTTATTCTTTTTGTGTGTGTCTGATTGTTGTGGCTAGGACTTCTAGTACTATGTTGAATAAAAGTGGTGAGAGTGAATATTCTTGTCTTGTTCCTGATCTTAAGAGAAAAGCTCTCAGTTTTTCATCCTTGAGTATAATGTTAGCTGTGAGTTTTCCATATATGGCCTTTATTAGGTTGAAGTATGTTCCCTCTAAACCTAGTTTGTTGAGGATTTTTATCATGAATGGATGTTGTACTTTGTCAAATGTTTTTTCTACACCTATTGAAATGATCATATGGTTTTTATCCTTTCTCTTGTTGATGTGATGTATCATACTGAGTGATTTGCATGTGTTGAACCTCCCTTACATCACAGGAATAAATCCTACTTGATCGTGGTGAATGACTTTTTTAATGTATTGTTGGATTCAATTTGCTAATGTTTTGTTGAGAATTATTGTGCCTATGTTCATATTGGCCTGTAGGTTTTTTTTTTTGTTGGTTTTTTTTTGGTAACTTTATCTGGTTTTGGTATCAGGGTAATGCTGGCCTCATAGAATGAATTTGAAAGCTTTCTTTCTTCTCTTATTTTTTGGAGTAGTGAGAAAACAGATATTAACTCTTTTTTAAATATTTAGTAAAGGGGCACCTGGTTGACTCAGTCAATACAGCATGTGACTCTTGGTCTCAAGGCTATAAGTTTGAGCTTCACATTGGGTATAGGGATTACTTAAAAATAAAATATTTAAAAGTAAATAAATACTTAATAGAATTCACCTGTGAAGCCATCTGGTCCTAGACTTTTGTGCGTTGGGAGTTTTTTTATTACTGATACAATTTCATTGTTGGTAATTGGTCTGTTCAAATTTTCTATTCCTTCCTGATTCTGTTTGGGGAGGTTATATGCTTCTAGAAATTTGGTCATTTTTTTAGGTTGTCCAATTTGTTGTCATATAATTTTTCATAATATTTTTATATATTATAATTGTATTTCTGTGGTATTGATTTTTATTTCTCCTCTTTCATATCAATTTTGTTTATTTGAGTCTTTCTTTCTCTTTCTCTCTCTCTCTCTCTCTCTCTCTCTCTCTCAATGAGCCTGGCTAAAGCTTTATCAATTTTGTTGATCTTTTCAAAGAATTTGCTCCTGGTTTCATGATCTGTTTTATTGGTTTTTTAGTTTCTATTTCATTTATTTCTGCTCTAACCTTCATTATTTCCTTCCTTGGTTTTAGACTTTGTTCTTTCTGTAGCCCCTTTGGGTGTATTGTTTGGTTGGGCTTTTTTTTTTTTTTTTTTTTTGATATTTCTTGTTTCTTGAGGTAGACCTGTATTGCTATAAACTCCCCTCTTAGAACAGCTTTTGCTGTATCCCAGAGATTTTTGGACCATTGTGTTTTCCTTTTCATTTGTCTCCATGTATTCTTTTTATTTCCTCTTTGGTTTCTTGGTCCATTCGTTGTTCAGTAGTATGTTATTTAACCTCCATGTATTTGTGTTCTTTCCAGATTTTTTCTTATGGTTGATTTCTAGTTTCATAGTGTTATGGTCAGAAAAAAATGCACGGTCTGACTTCTTTTTTAATCTTTTTTAATTTGTTCAGACTTGTTTTGTGGCCTAACATGTGGTCTATTCTGGAGAATGTTCCATGTGCACTGGAAAATAATGTATATTCCATTGTTTTAGGATAGAATGTTCTGAATATATCTATTAGATCCATTTGGTCCAATGTGTCATTCAAAGCCACTGTTTCCTTGTTGCTTTTCTGTCTGGATGATCTATCCATTGATGTAAATGGGGTATTAAAATCCTCTACTGTTATTGCATTATGATTGATTACTTCCTTTATGTATTTAGGTGTTCCCACATTGGGTGCATAAGTATTTACAATTCTTTTTTTCTTTTTGGATTGTTCCCTTTAATATTATGTAGTGTCCTTCTTTGTCTCTTGTTAAAGTCTTTGTTTTAAAGTCTCTTTTGTTCTATATAAGCATTGCTACCCAGGCTTTCTTTTCACTTCCATTTACATGATAAATGCTTTTCCATCTCTTCGCTTTCAATCTACATGAGTTTTTAGGTGTGAAATGAATCTCTTGTAGGCAGCCTATAGATCAGTCTTACTTTTTCATCCCTTCCATTACCCTACATCTTTTATTGGAGCGTTTAGTCTATTTACATTCAAAGTAATTGTTGCCACTTTGTTACTTGTTTTATGGTTATTTTTATAGTTCTCTCTTCCTTTCTTCTCTTGTTCTCTCTTCTCATGGTTTACTGGCTTTTGTTAGGGATATATTTGGATTCCTTTCTCTTTATTTTTTGCATATCTATGACCAGTTTTTGATTTGTGGTTAGCATTAGGTTTATGTATAACATCTTATGCATTCAGCAGTCGATGGTCATCACTTATGTTTGCACCCATTCTAAAAGCATTAAATTTTTACTCCTCTCCACACCACATTAGATATATATTATGTTTCTTTTATTTTGTGAATAATATCCTTTTATTTTGTGAATCCCCTGACTGATTTTTATAGATATACTTAACTTTACTGCTTTTATGCTTCCTACTTGTCTTACTACTGCTTATGGTCTTTCCTTTCCACTCAGAGTCCCCATTAACATTTCTTGTAAGGCTGGTTTAGTGGCGATGAATTGCTTTATCTCTGGGAAAATCTTTAATCTCTCCTTCTCTTGTAAATAATAGCCTTGCTGGATAGAGTACCCTTGGCTTCAGGGTTTTTTTTCTTTCAGCACTCTGAATATATCATGTCAATCCCTTTTGGCCTGCCAGGTTTCTGCCAAAATATCAGCAGATAGCCTTATGGGGTTTCCTGTGTATGTAATTGTTTTCTTTTCTCTAGTTGTTCTATTTTTTGTTTGTTTTGTTTTGTTATGTTTTGTTTTGTAGGTTCCATGCCCAGCATAGAGCCCAATGCAGGGCTTGAACACATGACCCTGAAATCAAGACCTGAGCTGAGATCAAGAGTCAGATATTTAATCAACTGAGTTACCTAGGTGCCCCGAAGATTTTTTTTTTTCTTCAATTTTTGAGTAATCTCTACACCCAGGGTGGGACTCAAACTCAAAACACCAAGATCAAGAGTTGTATGTTCTACCAACTGAGCCTGTCCAGTGCTCTCTTGCTGCTTTTAAAATTCTCTCTTTATCGCTATATTTTTCTATTTTAATTGCTATATATCTTGGTGTGGACCTCCTTGGGTTGATTTTGTTGGGGGCTCTCTGTGCCTCCTGGATCTGGACTTCTGTTTCCTTCCCCAGATTCAGGGATTTTCTATTATTTCTTCAAATATATTTTCTGCCCCCTTTCTCTCTCTTCTCCTTCTAGGATCCCTATAATGTGAATGTTATTACATTTCATGGTGTCACTGTATTCATTAATCTATTTTTACTTTTTATTATTTTCTCTCTCCTGCCCAGTTGATTGATTTCCTTTACTCTGTCCTCTAGATCACCAATCCATTCTTCTGCTTCCTTTAGTCTCCTATTTATTCCCTCTAGTGTATTTTTAATTTTGGTTATTGAGTCCTTTGTCTGGACTTCAAAAAGAACTGGTTGGTTCTTTTTCATTTTCTTTCTCTCTCTCTTTTTTTTTTTTTTTTTTTTTTTTTAGGTTTTCACTG
>LNAC01000145.1:3501899-3547586 GCA_002007465.1 Ailurus styani
AAAAATAGAGATCAGGGAACACACAAAGGATTGTAAATAATAAATTATTTTTAAACTTTATGATATAATGTCTCAATCCTTACACAAGAGCTATGAACAAGAAGGGAAAAATGATGAATTTGTTCAAATTCCTTTTATTATTTTCCCTTACCACTTTTTGGCAGATTTGTCAGAGAATATAAAAAGAAATAATGGTAGAGCAAAAGCAAAATAAACCATTGACCGTGACATTCAAAGGCTGGGAACAACCTGCTCCATGGACCATTCCAGCTGGACTTGTCCTTTGAACAAGTTATACAACCTTGGGCAAATCACAAACTTTCTGGACTTCTATCTCTTCAGTACTCCTCCATAGCACTTCGACACTCACTTTAATATTAATATCTGCCAGTTAAATTATTTAACATTTATCCTTCACATTTTTAAGTTGAAATTGAAGGACAGGAAATGCTCCCCATTTACGTGAGAGGGTCAAGTATTTCACTACGGAGGTGAATACTGGAGTTTGAAAAGCATGGGCCTGTAGACTTGTTACCACCCCTGACATCTGTACCACTGCAGGTACCCATTTGCTATACATTCCCATCTTCATTGCTTGGGTTTAGTTCATTTCATTTTTTCATCTTCTATTTCCTTGACCATTTGGAAGTGCCCTCTTCTTCCTCCAGTTTTCCCACCTTTTAAGGCCAACTTATGTCCACCTCCTCCAGAAAGCCTCCCCTGACCACAGATGTCTAAAGAAATCCTTCTCTGTCAAATTTATGGCACTCACCCTACGTAGCATTCAGTGGAATATAATTATATTTTCCATATGATGCCTTTTATTATTACTTAACACTTCTATTATTTCTCTTGTTTTTTATGTCTCTGATCTGCCAGCTATATCATAAACTTTCTAGAGATCATAGGTCATGGAAACTATTGTTTCATAATTCGCACAGCCTCTAGATCTGCACTTTGCACATGAGAAGCATTCATTCATTCATTTTTATCCATTCAACATGTATTTGTTAAACTATGTGCAAATTCTTAACTACTGAGGGAACAAGAAGCAAAATGACTCAATCTAAAAAATGAATCATTCCATTTTTAGTAACTGAGAACTAATCCTTCTCATTTCAGATTTATTCTTTCTTAACATTAGAGGGAAATTTTTCCATTGGCAAATTTAAACTGCAAATATTCTAAATTGGCTTCAAACATGTAACGCCTGTGGATGTTCTTGTCAGTACAATTGACACAAAATGCTACAGGTTAATTAAGTGCCTACAAGAACAGGTTTTGTAGATTTATAAACCTCAGAAGTTAGCAAGACTATCAGAGCAAAAATAACACTCCCTACAAGTGCTCAATTGCTAACCTACATGTTAAATGGCAACATACTTGCTTTTATTTAATCACACTGTATCTTTATGGAATATAGGTGTGTGATTGCTCAGTTCCTTCAGGAGCAATAAAGTAGAGGACCTTGCTCCACCTTCTCAACAAGAATTAATGGCTACCTGCCATTCTTCCCATAAATCTCAAGTTTCAAGTATTGTAAGTGAGCACATGAAAATCATATTAAATCCAGAGTTACCATCAAAATTATTAAGCCAGATGCTATTTTAATACATATCAGAATGGATTACATTCATTAAATAAATTGTGTGCCTAAGGATGAAAGTCCCAAAAATAGTCTGAAGACTTATTCCCATGTTTTCCACATAGAATACATAAAACAGGCTCTATATAAAAAAATGTACACATTTACTTCATTTTATAAACTGCTGCCTTTGGTTAATTCCCCCACGTAGAACCTGGCAAATAATTTCACTTTAGATCATAACAAATGTGAAAGAAAGGTTCTGAGTGGCGAGTGTAATCGGAGAACCTTGGTCAATCGCCACCTGGTGGTCAGATAAATATTTTTCCTACCACAGAGCTTTGCTGAGAAGGCAAACTATTATTCATAATTACTAAAAATAAATCATTATAATCAATAATACTTTATTAATGCTTAGTCTTGTGGAATTTTGAGTGACCAGAAGAAATATTCAAATCAGATGGATATTGGTTCAAATCTCAGCTCTCTTTTTTTTGTTGCTCATTTTTTTACCATATTCTCTGGGCCTGTTTTCTCATCCACGTCATGAAGTTAATTTGTGGAATAAGTGAAAACAAGACATAAAAGGAATAAAATAATGGCTTGGACATAATATGTATCAAAAAGTGGTACCAACAGTTGCTATTATTACATTTTAGCAACAATATCTGCTCGTATTGAATGCCAGTTATTATTATTATTGTATACCAAAAGCATAAGTTCTTTACCTACTTTACCTCAGTTAATTCTCACAAGAACCCTATCAAGTTGGTATTATTACCTATCAGTTTAAAAATTAGGAAGCTGGGGACACCTGGCTGGTTTAGTTGGAAGAGCATGTGACTTGATCTCAGAGTCATGAGTTCCAAGCCCCACATTGGGCATAGAGATTACTTACATTAACCATACATACATCTTTTTAAAAATAAAGTAAAATACATTAGGAAGCTAACAATAATAAAGCGAAATGATTGCCTCAGGATCACACAGCAGGTAACAGCTAGGATTCAAACTTGACTGGGGGATGCCAAGGCCATGATCTTTATTGCTGTGCTATACTGCTATTGTTATCAGGAATAATGATAATGATGGTAAAAAGTATTTCATGGGATCCTCCTAATAAAAAATACCCTTCCCTTGCACAAAGGTCATTCGAAATTTCATGAGAACATTTCTGTTTTTCTCTCAGTATATACAAAATGCCTGAGGAAATGCTACCCTTGCTGTTTTATATAGAGGACACCAACTCTATTTCTCTGACAAACATTCCTACCTCCCGATATTTCCTCCCAGGGAGATAGCTGAGATGTTTCATATACTTTTCTATTAGAATTTTTTCAGAAATAGAATTCCTTTAGGTAAGCATTTGTTTTCAAGCCAGGAACAACCCAGAGGGGCTCAAAATTCTGCACGCTATTTGGAATCTTGTTGTTAAAATAAAATACAAGTATAGTAAGATAAAAATTTTAAAGATATTATATATAACATTTTATTATAAAAATAATATATGTGCACTGTTATAATTTTAGGAAACTATAAATAATCAAAAAGAAAAGACAAACGCTGAACATTATCATGCCACTTATTAGGGAGTATTGCTAATATTCATGCCATATGTCCCTTAGTCCTCCTTTTCTCTGTGCAAATACATTTTTTAAATGGGATTGCGCCATACGCCCTGTTTTAGACCTAACTTTTCATTGAATACCAATTGATAATGACTTGCTCTGCCATATCTGGCTGCCTACCTGCCTCCTTCTTTCCAGTCCAGAAAACATTGTTATTAAGATGACTTAAAAGCCCCTTAAGCATTTTAAATTAGAAACTGAATAATTCTGTAAGTGAAGGCACAGACTGAAAACCTGAAAATCAACCTCAACTTTGCTATAAACAACATTCTTCTTTGTATTTAAAACATCCCTTTATTCCATCAAGTATCTATTCATTTAATTAAAACATAAATACCAACTGTGAAGAAGGTCCCGCGCCAGGCACTTCAGGGGCCCCAGCATGAATTTTTGCAGCATGTTTTGGGAAACAAGATGCTATACTATGGACTTCATGCATATCAAAGAAGTACTTTCTGGGAGGAGGCTGAGATATAAATGCTTCAGGTCTCTGGAGGTAAGGGTAGACAATTCTCCTGTCCAGTATCTGTTGAGTCCTCCAGATTTTATGGAGGCCAGGGAGCTTCCTGGAGGAAAAGTTAAAAACCGCAAGTGGGGTTTTGAAATACATAAACATGTGGGAACCAAGAACTAGGGCAGGGAAATCCAATGGAGTCAAACTGGAAAGGGTTCAATTTCAGGGCTTCTGAAAGCCAATTATCCGAAAGGAAGCCAGACTCTACCACAGGGCAAAAACAGGGCAGGGCCGGAGGGTGCTGCTTCCACGATACAGGAAGGGCAGAATGCTGTCTCTTGAACCTGTCCTCACAGCCCCCTGGCTGTACGAGGGTGCATCCGAGTGTGTGAGACTTCCAAGCTCTTGTCAGACTTTGCAGCAATCAGGGCCCAGCAACTTCTTGCCAGACCACCTAATAGGATATGATGCTATAGGGAGACAGAATGTGGCCCTGCACTCAGCAGGGTGAGAACCATCACAGCACTGAGCAAATGGACAGCTCTTATGGCTGGGGCCACTGGTAAACCTCTGCGCCCCCAGAGAGCAACAGTAACAGCAGTGGTGGCGGTAGCCCCTAGCTCCGAGTGGCAAATCAGGAGCAACCACTGGATGAGTAAATGTAGGACACAGTCCTAGGGACATAGGAAAATACAGATAGACAGAGAGCCTTCAGGCATGCAGGTGGAGGCTAATGAGCTTATTCACACATTGCAAATGCAAATGCCTATGGCCAAACTAGTATCACAAATGGGCAATGTGGACTCAGTGTTGCCTGAGGGGAACTGGCCCATGCCTGTCCTGTCCAGCAAGGGCCACTGCTCTTCAGCCGCTGCTGATGGATGCTGTGCCTGCCCATAGGAAGGGCTGGCCTTATCAGCAACAACAACAGGTAGCAGAAACTTGGACATGGCTAAAATGAGAGAAGTGTTTACATGGAAACAATGTAGCCAGACTCAAGGACCACAATCAACCACCATGATAACCCAAAGCCATAGCCAAGGAAATGGGGTAAAACACCAATTTTCAGTGAAAAGGCAAGAAACAGCCAATAGGCTCAGCCACTTGCTGTGTTGACATATTCATCAGTGTCTCTTCCAAACCTTAGTATTGTCTTGTGACCATGGCAGAAGGGTCACAAGCCATGAGACCTTCATGGGCTCAATGGAAAGTGAAACTAGAGGGTAAAGATATCACTCTTAATTTTTGAGAACAAAAGACAGAACAAGTAGCCAATGGGGAAGGTAAGGGCAGGTGATCTGCACTAGAGCAGTTGTGAGTAACAATTGAAGCCACACCCACCAGTGGAAAACGAGGGTGGACTTAAGGCAAAGTATGGGCAACAGGTGACATTTATTGTCATATGGTCTAAAAGGAGGGAATAACTAAACACCCACATTCAAGAAATCTTGAATTTGGGGTCCCAAATTCCGAGCATTTAAGTCACCAATTAATATCTTAAGTTTAGTATCTCCAACTATAGATATGTAATGGACATTGGCTTCAGTCCCCACCAAGAGCTTAGTGACATATGCTTTTCCTGACACACCAGGGGTTACCTATCAAAGTTGTGGGCTAGGGCATAAGTGATGAGAATTGGGATGGCCTCAGCGTAGGCCATGACCGCAGCACAGAGAGGGCAGCTCATTTTGGGATCCTGCATCTGGCTAAGCTGAAGAAGGGCAGGAACAGTAATGACAAAGATGGGTATGACCTTTCAATTAGATCCAGAGGCTTGGATAACTTGGCACATGCTTTTATAGCTAATGGCATTGGAAATTACCCAAACTGTCTTGGAATTCAGCTAAGTAAATCAGGAATACCTTCCCTAGTGCTCAGCGGTGCAGCCTCCTGGATTAGATTAGTACAATGTCAGCAGCACAGTAGGGTGGGGACAATGGGACAAAGATCACAGCTGGGCATTCTACTTCCTTTTGTCCACGTCACCATGTTCTCTTTCTGTCGTGTAATCTAATTTTGCTCTTCCGAGTTCTTGAATCCTAACAAAATGATTGTTTTCTAGAAGAATAAACAAATTTATGACCATTTCAATGGTTAAAAGGCACACTGAACATTATGGCAACTCCAGGAACATAAATCTCAGAGGGATATGGGGTCATGAACCAGACCTAACCACATTGACCATAGAGAATGTCAATCGGTTAAGACATTAGGCAAATAAACCTCTAATTAACATCAATTGTAAGCAATAAATTGGTATGTCAGGAAGATATCTCCATAGAGATCATGGTGTGATGACCTCATATGGTTAAGATTTAGTCTGCATTCCCATTTCTAAGCATGCATCTGATGTTAAAAAGTACCAGATATCATAGCAAGGATCAGCCCATTGGCCTAGTAATTTTCCCCCAAGGAATTTATCTTGAGAAAATGACCCAGATGGAAGAAAAAGTAACATGAAGAAAAATGTTCTTTGAAAACAATAGAATGGATAAATAAATTCTACCACATCCAGTCAAATGATCATTATGATTTTATAGCATGGAAAAATACTTTTGATATAATGCCAATCTTAAAAAAAAGAAAGAGGCACCTGGGTGGCTCAGTCAGTTAAGTGTCTGACTCTTGATTTTGGCTCAGGTCATGATCTCAGGGTTGTGAGTTTGAGCCCTGTGTGGGCTCCATATCAGCCCTGTTTGGGCTCCAAATCAGGCTCCAAGTCAGATTCTGTGCTCAGCTCCCCCGCTCTCTCTTTCTCTAAAACAAATAAATTAAAAATAAAAAAAGATTAATTACATGTACACTAAAACTGCAACATACAAAAGACATCCAGGAGAATGAAGATGGGAATATGCAAAAATAATAATGAGGTATATTTCCACCTTTTTAAGAATGTTTCCACATTAATAAATAACATTGTAAAAAGTAGGAGGAAAGATAACAAATGAATGAACACACTGTGCTGAACCCAAGTCAATGATTAAGGTTTTCAAATCACAATGTAGTGATTTATTTTTTAAATTTTTCTGATTTTTCTATGATACTATATAACTATTCTATAACAGACCGATCTTTCTTTTGCAAATTAGGAAAGAAAGTAATGATTTTTTACTTTCAATAATGAAGCAATAGAGAAATACAATATCACACAGTGGTTAAGAGCTCAGGAACTGGGTTGTAACAGCCTAAATCCTGGCTAGTCACTCAGAACAAGTACTCAATTTATTTTAGGCTTCGGTTTCCTTACATGTAAGGTGGAAATAATTTAGAGCACCTACCACATGTGAATGTTATGAGGAATAAGTCAAACATATAAAGTATTCCACACAGTGCCTGGAAAATAATAAGAGTTAATAAAATTAGCTGCTAGGATGTTGATTGATAATGATGAAGAGATCAAAATGCGTACAAGGACCAAGGGGGGAGAAGTCATTCCTGTAAGATGCAGTTGCCCAAAGAATGACAGTGAGGAAGCATGTTTCCAAGTCTATACATGAATGTCTTGTCCCAAATGATATTTAAATCTTATAACATTAGAACAGATCAAGGTCATCATGCCTCAATGGGGGTCCCACCACCTCAGAGCCTCTTGCAGATTTTGATGATATGTTTCAAATTAAATATATGCCTAATCTTTGACATAGCAGCTTCCCTTCTAGCTATACACCCTAGTGAGAAACTGTCCTACGTTATTTCAGAAAGACATGAACAAGAGCGCTCATAGAAGCATTGTTTGATAACCAAAAATTAAAAACAACCTACAGGTCACAAAAGGAGACTTAATGGTGTGCTTATACAAGGAACCACTACATTGCAGTGAAAACTAATGAATTAGAGCTACTTCTATCAATATGGTTAAATATCACAAATATAAATTTGAAGGGGAAAACAAGTTGCAGATAGATATAAACATTACAATACCATTTATATTAAGTTTTTAATGTACAAAAATAATACTATTTTGTTTATGGATATGGACAAGCCATATTGCTCAGGGTACACATATTATGTAGTAAATGATAAAAATATGCATAGGAATGAAGAAAACTAAATGTAACATAGTGACTCCCACTGGAGTAAGGATGGAAGAAAGAGGAATACACGAGGGCTTCAGTCATATCTGTGATGTGTAGCTCATCACAAGAAATGCAATCTGAAGCAAGCATAATAAATATTAGGATTGACAAAGATGGTTGGTAGGTAGATATTCATTCTATCATCCTCTCTACTATTCTGTATCCCAGTTGTGTGCCAAGCATGAGGCAGTGGAAGTGGTCTGTTATGGGTACAGTCAACATGGGGATGTATTTTCTGCAAAAAAATTTAAAGTAATACTGAAACATATTTGAAGTTCTATCTTTTAATATCCCCTTGAGCTGGCAATTCCCACATAAGCAGTGATAAAAAAAAACTCCCAAGTAAGCAAACAGCTCCCTGTACCCCTCCTTGGTGAGCTGCTTGCTATAACCTTGAAATATTTCCAAATCTGTACATATTCAGCCCATTAACATAAATATTCTTTATCAAATATTCTTTAACAATGATATCCATAAGGATCATCTTGAAGTGTTTTGAGATCTCAAATGATCAAAAAATGTAAGTCTGCTGGGTAAGTCAGAGAAAAAAATGTATTTTGAAGATTTTTCCAGCAATTATGGTTGACATTAAAAGCATCTTTAGTTCACTCAGTCTAACTAGAAACATTTCAATGTACCAGAAAGTTGTAATCATTCTAGTGAATCATGATGTGGCTATAATAATGATATAGAGTGAGATCATATATTACATTAGGATTAGATTGCAGAGACAACATGAATGGCAAAACTAATGAACCTTTAGAGAAAAACACTTAAATTGCCCTTATATACAGTAAGCATGGCTTCATGAATATAATCCTGTATTCGCATTTATTCTTACACTCACTCAAGTTTAAGACTCTGGAACAATGGGGATGTCTGGATATCTGGGCCTGCAAACCAATTTGCCAGAAAGATAACCATCAAACCCTACTGAGGAGCAAAGTTATGAGTGGACAATGGTGCAGAGCTTCAAATTTAAGCATGCATCCCAACTCCTGGAAAGCTTGTTAAGACCAGATACCTAGACCCCACCACCACCAGGTCTAATTCAGTGTGTCTGAGAATTTACATTTCAAATAAGCTCTCAGGGGATGCTGACGTGCCTGTCTGCAGATCATATTTTGAGAACTGTTTTAATGGATTTTGTCAATCCCTTTTACTCTTGCCCTACAAATTGCCTTTGAAACCTAATACTGTTATAATATTATGTTCTAAAGATGAAATATAAAATAAGTGCCCAGAAAATGCCAAGTCACATCAGGACCACTATCATAGACTGGGCAATAAAATTAAATCATGTAATATGTAATAACATAGAAACATTTATTATACTACCCTAAATAATTATATAGAAGTCCCTGTCTTTCAGCGAGCTCAGGAATGCTTCTTGTGTCTCCTTTATATTGGATATATGAGAACTATAAAAATATATTTGATAAAGAAGGAATTTACAAAAATGAATGATTTCTAATTCAATGACTTGTGACTGCTTATACCATGAGGCTACCCACTGGGCTTTTTCTTAGCTCGTGCAATTGAGTGGCTTAAGAGAAAAATTTAATGATGTCATTGCATTGATAAGAAGTAAACAGTTAAGGTTTGCATTTGATAGGATAGATGCGAAAAGGCACTTTATCTTCATATATCAAAATAAACGTCATTAAAATGGAAGAGAAACCTACTTTAGGAAAGCAGGAACATTTTGATCTTTAAACACAAAGACAATGTCTGTCCATTATCTAGTAAAAGACACTAGAATTCCACTGCCAAATCAATGGCTTTTCTTCAAAAAGCAGTGCCATAATTACAGCCTTAAAAATATACATTGTATATTCCATTATTATGACACTCAAGCTTGTGTGTAAGAAGATGTTATTTGGCAGCAAGAGGGCAATTTCTGAAATGTTAGTTTAAAATATAAGAGTTCAAGAAACTAATTTAGATGAAGTGTACAGAGAGCAGCTGAAGGAAACAATAAATTGCCTTAAAGGGAAGTGTCTGTAACTGTGGTATTGAACTTTTGACCCATTCTGAATGGAGGATACCCTCCCAAAGTGCCCAGATCGCTTTCCTCAAAATGTTTTCTGGAAATTTCACTTAAAGATCTTGAATCTTCTTAACTTCAAGGTTGTTAAAAAAAAAACCAGAGGCCCAAAATGGCACCACTTAGGCCAAGTCCCCAAGCAGAGGCTTAATACCTAATTGTAGTTTCAACCTCCCCCAGATACGCAGTCTTGTCAGTCAGGAATTTTCTCAACAATGCCAATGAGGTAATCTGCCACATCGTCCTTCCATCCCCCCAAAAAAGATGGGGTAATGCACCAATAAGACCCCCTGCCCTTCTACCTCAGGGAAGGGGATCTTGCCTGGAACAATCCTTTCTTTTCTTTTGCTAAGAATTTTCTAGCTCCACCCTCCTTCCTAAAAATCTTCCATTTTGTACAACTTCTCAGAGCTCCCCTCAGTTTGCTCAATGGGAATGCAAATTCATGAATCATTTAATAAAGCCAAATTAGATCTTTAAATTTACTCTGTTGAATTTTGTTTTTTAACAGATTAGGCAGCAGTGGTGGGACCCAAAACATTCAGGGACAATGAGAAACACAAGGATGGCACCCTGGGAACCATTTTGAGTTTACTGCCTTTCTCACTATTTCCAAAGGCTGCTGGTAAGTGCCTCTAGGTTTGAGTTTTGCTCTTTTTGCATGCAAACTACAGATCTAATTTGCTTTCCAGTCCAAGGTTAATGTGTCAGCCTGCACAGGCAGGAGGCTCTAACAGAACAGCAGTTCTGAGCCCTTGGTTCAGCCCACAATTCCACACTGGAATCCCTTCCCAGTTCAAGTCTGCAGTCCCCATTTACTGGGGTATGCTGGTTTAGTCCTTTCCCTGTTTCCAGAATGTACTCTCTATTGATGGAGTCAGCCAGTTTAGTGCACATGGAATTACTGGTGGTACACACTGCCTTTTCTTGGCCAGTCCACAGTGACATGTGTTAGTTACTGCTGGTGTGTCAAGATATGTGTGTTTGTCTTTTGTGTAAAACTCTTGGCTAGTGGGATTCTTAAATTCTAGAGTTAAGCACTCAACTTTTCAGTACACTTCCTTATTTTATTTCTGAGAACTATGGTCCTGGAAGCTATGAAAATCTACAAGCTTTTTTCATGCCCTAAAGAATCTGGCTTGATAACCATCAAGTAGCCGAAGACATTAAGACCGATGTAACTCCTGTTGCTCGCCTCTATTGGCCTTTGAGTACTCACTCTACTAATCCTCTGTCTAGATTGTTTTTCTGCTCTGAAAAGAGTACCCAAACACAAATAGAAGTCCACCGAGTTTGTGACCTTACAGATATCTTCATATCTAGCCTTCAAAGGAGGGACCCCATCTGGGCCCCTTCCAGAGTTGACGACACTCAAAGATTTTCTGGTAAACTGCTTCATTATTCCTTTAAACTTCCATTATTCTACCAGAAGGAAACTCTGGTAGACACCAGAGCCTACAGTGGAAATCCTGGCAAAACTGACAGAAGCCAGAGAAAGGTAATTCTTACCAACATCAGTTTTCTGAATCTCTCTCTTTAGTGCCCAGTAAAGAGAGGAAAATAAAATTTCACATTGTTCTTTCCTTTCCAAATCCATTGTTTATTGACCCTTTTCCCTGATTGCTTTCTTGTTTGTCTCATTTTGCATTGACTGGGCCTGGTTTCCACCTACCTGGGAGCCTACCTGGAATGTGCATGTTGTTGGTTTTCTGTCTTGACTATCTTTGGGAGTGACCATCTTGGGAAGAGTGTGTCTTGTTCATCTTACACCCAAGGGTAGTTATTTAATACTGTCAGAAAAATCTGCTGTTTGTATTGACCAAAAACTGACAAGATTTTTTTTTAATCTCTGTAGTCAAAAGTTGGCCAGATTAGAAGCTGATATTCAGAAATTGATCATTGGTTTTAAGGCTCTCACCTCTACATTAAAATTAGGGTTAGGTATCAGAGGGGAAAAAAGCAGGTTGAGGATGGCGCGGTTGGATGGGTAGGTCAACCTACGACGTCATTGAAGTTACAGCCATTCCTCAAGACGCTACAAGCAACTGTCCTTATCTTACAAATCTTTGCAAAACTAGAAATACGGCCGGCCTCTGAAATGATTCAAAGTCTTCTAACCTATCCTTTCCATCAGTCCCCAGAGCTCCCCCATTTATCTCAAAGATCTTAAAACCTCTCTGAGAACTTTTGCCTAGATCATCCTCTATTCCTAAGACTGAAGAAAAACAAAAGGAAAAAAAAAGAAGCTTTAAAAAAATGCAAATAGCTATAAAGGCACCCTGGCTCAAAAATCTAGCCAACAGTTTCCATCACATTACTTTCTTTTTTAAGACTGTATTTATTTATTTGAGGGGGGCAGAGAGAGAACACAAGTAGGGGGGAGGGGCAGAGGGAGAGGGAGAAGCAGGCTCCCCACCTAGCAGAGAGCTGGATGTGGGGCTTGATCCCAGGACCCTGAGATCATGACCTGAGCCAAAGACAGATGCTTAACCAATTGAGCCACCCAGGCACCCCTTCCATCACATTACTTTTCAAGGATAAATACAAATCTCAAATGTCTCCTCCACAAATATTAGTTAAAAGAAAAAAAAAAAGCTTTAGCAATCTGAGCAGGTAACCTTAACTTACCCCATTTGCCAGAAAAAGTTTGTATCCAGCCATTCTTTTTTTTTTTTTTTTGGAGGCTTGTTTTACTTAGAGTGGAAAATTATGCCAGGGACAAAGTCAACACAAAGGAACAAACAAAAAGTAGCAGGAAAGAGACCCAGTTAAGTATACAGCTCCGTGAGTCCAGCAGTTCTTTCAGTCATGGTTAACATGCGGCCCAGCGTGGGCATCCGTCTGAATATCCAGCCATTCTTTTATAAACGAATGAGTTCTGCTTTATCATACCCATCTCATGGACAAAAATTTTATAACAGTAACTATAAGGTTTCCATTTGCTTCTATCTCTATATTCGTATGTGTTGTAGATGTGTGGTGTTTTCTACCTCAGGGTAGTATTATTGCCAAAATTAAACTGTAAAGAGAACTTATTTATTTATTTTTAAAGATTTTATTTATTTATTTGACAGTGAGAGAGAGAGCACAAGCAGGGGGAGAAGCAGGCAGAAGGAGAGGGAAAAGCGGGCTCCCCACAGTGCAAGGAGCCCAATGTGGGGCTCGATCCCAGGACCCTGGGATCATGACCTGAACCAAAGGCAGACGTTTAACTGACTGAGCCACCCAGGTACCCCAAGAGAGCTCATTTAATTGGCTTAAAGAAAATTAAGTACTTATATAAATTAAATTCTCAGAAACATAATAGAAACAAACCCAAATAACTTTAAAGTTCATGTGCTCAAGGATTAATCTTTAATAAATCAAAGCCAATTGAAATTTGTTGGTTTAAGTAAAACAGGCATGTTTTTAGAGTTGTCAGCATCAAATATAATACTTTTATACTACCTTGGTTTACTGAAAGTCAAATAATCTCATATTACCTCTGTTACAGAATTTGTCAGCAAGAAAGATAACTTAAAGATTATGGTTAGTTGTTTGATGTCTTGTGAAATTTTCATTACTAATTGAAACAAAATTATCAAGAATAAGAGAATTAAATAGATGCAAGTAAGATAAAAGTTCACAAATAAACTTTTCAGCAATATTCGTGTCTACATAAATAGTTTCCCCAGATCTTTTTTGGTAACTAAAAACCTTAGAGTTTTGCTAAATTAAATTACATAATGGATAGTCATTGAATATCTAGATCCTTTCCAAATAAGGTAAAATACTGAAACATAAATTACTAAACATAAGTTTTCTACTTTTGGCTTCTTATTACAGAGAAAGTAAAAAATACTTGGATGTGTTAGTGCTATATTGGAAAATTGAGAAAGGCATATGCTTCTAGAAATCATGAAATGTACTCATGAATGGGCAAATTCAAAGAATGCAGGTATATTAGACAGTTCATAATTGTTTCCTTCTTCATTTTAGAAAGTAAAGTTCCTAAGGGTTAAGAAGTCTAATTAATAAATATAACTAAAGCCACTAGAAATAATAAGAGAAACATCTCTGCATGTCAGAAAGTAGGATGTATTTTAAGTAAGAGAAGGTATAAGAAATGCAGATGCACTTTTGTTGAGGGAAAGAAAAATTTTGTCCTAAAGTGAAGCTGGTTGTTTAAAGAGGAAAAACACAGAGGGCTCCTCGGTGGCTCACTAGGTTGAGCAGCTGATTCTTGATTTCCACTCAGGTCATGATCTCAGGGTCCTGGTATCATATGGAGCCCAGTTGGGCTCCCCACACAGCAGGGATCTGCTTGTCTCCCTGTGTGCCCCCACCCTCCCCCCGCCCCGTTCATGTGTTCAAGCACTCTCTCCAAAATAAACAAATAAATCTTAAAAGAATAAAAAAGAGGAAAAACATGGGACAAAATTAGAATGTAGGAAAGAGAGTTGTAGAAGGTTTGTGGAAAAGAATCTTTGAAGGGAATTTTAATATGTGGTCAAGCTGGCTAAGATTAAAATGAATTTGTTTAAGAATGAGTTCTAATATAAAAACTAAGGTAGCACAAAATTAGAATTTGGTTTTCTCTCTGTTAAAAGGACAAAGTTTTCACAGACTTTTGTTTGCTTTTGATAAGATTGTGAAAGTTTTTTTGCCTTTTAAGTATTAAATTTCATAATGATCTATGATACACTTTAGGCAAGCGCTTTAAAACCTTTTTTTTTTTTTGTATTTTTGACAAACTTCCCAAAATCAAATTGTAAATGAAATCTTTTTGACCTGGAATATTTCAAGGGATTTGTTAAACTAATGAGGCTCATTTAATATGGAAATTATATGGGAAATATTGTCAAATAAGTAATAACTCAGCTTTCTCTATACTGTTAGATTGTGGCACATGTGGATGAAGTCCATTTTACTTCTGCAAAAAAAAAAAAGTCCTTTCACTGTCAGACTTTCACCATCCTGATGTCCTCCTAACATGACAGTGGTCTACTCCTGTGTTGGAAATTAAGGTGGGTAAACAAAAGGACTGTCATACAGGCCTTCTTGTATCTAAATCCTAGTCAATGCTATTTCACTATCCTGAAATAACCCTTCTTTTCTCTGTCAAAAAAGTCATGAAATTTTGATCTTATATATCTTTCAAGTTCCAATTATGTACCAAAATCTTCTTTTAAAAAATACATTCACTTGGGCATCTGGCTGGCTTGGTCAGTAGAGCAGGTAACTCTTGATCTCAGGGTCTTGAGTTTGAACCCCATGTTGGGCATGGAGCCTACTTAAAAGGAATAAATTTTTTAAAACTACAACAATAAAATAATACATTCACTTATTATACTAGCAACTCATTTGTATTAGCCCACGCAATGTTTGTCTATAAATGCTACTTCTACACTAGTAGTTTTGTGGTCTTTACTTAAGAGTATGCAAAGTCCTTTCTTTATGTATACTTGACTTTGCTAAAAACAGAAACATTTCTTCCTTCCTTTCTTTTCTTTCTTTCTTTCTTTCTTTCTTTCTTTCTTTCTTTCTTTCTTTCTTTCTTTCTTTCTTTCACAAAGATGGAAGACAAATTGTAACCAGTACACCAAAGTGATCATAAATTTCAAAGTACTGTGTGACTTCATTATGCCAGTTTACTATGAGTAATTTAGCCTTCCACAAATGAATGCGTGAATAAAGTCAAGTCTTTGATCTTCCATTTTGTATCAAATATATTCTCTCTAAAATGTGCTGTCAGGATAAAAACATTTAATGCTAATTTCCTTAAAAAAATACTAAATATATTTTCCTATGTGGTTACTTTGAAAAGAGTATTCTTAATGAAAACCCTTAAAACACCTAGGGGGGGGAAAAAGAGTAGTCAGGGCTATAGGAAACCCAGGATGGCTGCTTGATTCTTCCTACTCCCTGAGGAACTCCATTTGTCTGGTTTTGCCTTCCTTCACCCACCACAGGACATTTAAAGTGACTCAAATTATGAGTAGACATTGGTGGAGAGATTTCTATAAAATTACGAAAACAGTCTATCAGCGATGTCTGACCTGTCAGGTCCATAATCCTAGAAAAATTATTTTTGTCCCTAGAGGCCTCAAACATCCTCCCTCTGGACCCTTTGAACACCTGCAGCTGGATTTATTCAATTGTCACTTAGTAGGGGTTACGAATATGTTCCTGTTTTTGTATGCATGTTTTCCAGATAGGTTGAAACCTTCCCCTGCTGCAAGGCTGATGATGACCTTATATGGCTAGATGGGATAATGCCAAATTCATGAATCATTTAATAATGTCAATTAGATCTTCAAATTTACTTGGTTGAATTTTTTTTTCAATAGGATTTTCTATATTTATTCCACTTCATGTTTGGTTTTTTTATACATCTCATCAACTTTACAAGGTAAACCTAAATTCTAAACATTAAGCTCTACTTACTGGCTGCTCCAATATTTTTCTGAGCTTTTGTTTGCGAACACATTCATTCAATAAGTATCTACTGAATGTGTTCATATGAACTGAAGGGTTACAAAGGAAAAAAAAAAAGATATAAACTCTGCCCTAAAGGAAAAAGGAAATAGCCTTAAAGGGAGATTTCCATAACTATGGAATTTAACATATGAACTATTCTTTTTTTTTTTTTTGATGTTATGGCTGTAAGTTTTTTTTTTTTAATTTTATTTTTATTCTTTGCCCAAGGGGTACAGGTCTGTGAATCATCAGGCTTACATCTTTCACAGCATTCAAAAAAGCACAAACCCTCCCCAATGTCCATAACAACATATGAACTATTCTTAATATAAAATGCCCTCCCTATATTAAAAGAGAGGGTCTAATTTAGAGTTTTCCAAAGTATTATGAAAATTTCATGGCCAAGTAAGTTTTAGAAACACTGACTCTCACTCATAGAGTCCTAAATAATTCTGATATAAGATAGAAAGTGCCAAGGACCATAAAAAATACCCCTCATTTTTGGGACACCTGAGTGGCTCAGTGGGTTAAGCCTCTGCCTTCGGCTCAGGTCACGATCTCAGGGTCCTGGGATCGAGCACTGCATTGGGCTCTCAGCTCAGCGGGGAGCCTGCTTCCTCCTCTCTCCACCTGCCCTCTGCCTACTTATGATCTCTCTCTCTCTGTCACATAAATAAAACAAAAACAAAGACAAACAAACAATAAAAACCTCATTTTTATAGAGTTGACTCCTTTGTTTCACCATCAACCAACCAATCCATTACTAAGTTGTACAGCTTCTACTTGTAAGATATGTCTCAAATCAGTTCATGAAAAGATACCATGCAAAAATAACCAGAGGATTCACAACATCAAATATATGTTCTCTGACCTCAGGAAATTAAATTATGACTCAATAGTAGAAAGACAACTATAAAATCTCCAAATGTTCAGAAATTAAATAACATACTTCTAAATCACCAGTGAGTTAAACAAAAAATTAAGAGTGAAATTAGAAAATATTTTGATCAGAACAATGAAAACATATATCAAAATTTGTAGAATGCAGCTAACACAGGGCCTAGCAGAAAATTTATAGCTCTAAATACATTTATGAGAAAAGGAGTTGAAAATCTGTGCTATAACTTCTAAATCAAGAAAAAAAATAGCAAATTAAACCCAAACAAAGCAGAAAAAAGAAAATAATAAAATAAGAGCAAAACAGTGCAGGAGAAAGCATATATGTAATGAGACAATTAACAAAGACAAAAGTTAAGTCTTCAAAAAGATTAATCAAATTGATAAACCGTTAGCAAGATTGATCAAGCACAGAAAAAACACAAATTACCAATAAAAAAAATGGAAAGGGAAACATCACTATTAAATCTACAAACACTACAATGCCTGGCTGGCTCCATTAGAAGAGCATGTGACTCTCATTCATGGGGTCATGAGTTCAAGCCCCACAATGGGTGTAGAGATTACTTAAATAAATAAACTTTTCAAAAATCTATAAACACTCAGAAGATAGTAAGAAGCTATTATAAACAATTGATGTCAATAATCAAATAATAAGGGCGCCTGGGTGGCTCAATGGGTTAAAGCCTCTGCTTTCGGCTCAGGTCACCATGTCAGGGCCTGGGATCGAGGCCCGCATCGGGCTCCCTGCTCAGTGGGGAGCCTGCTTCCCCCCCCCTCTCTCTGCCTGCCTCTCTGCCTCCTTGTGATCTCTCTCCCTCTGTGAAATAAATTTTTTTAAAAAATCAAATAATAATTTTATCTGAAAAAATCAGGCAAAATGGATAAATTCCCTGAAAAATACAACTTACAAAAATCAACATGAAAAGAAATTTTAAAATCTGAAATAAAAAAGAAATAAAAAATCTGAATACCGCTGTATCTACTAAAGAAATTGAATGCATAATTAAAACTCTTCTAACAAAGGAACTACAAGATTCAAGAGCTCTGCTAGTGAATTGTCCAAATATGCCCAGAGCACCACACAATCATGTCACATCCTCTCCCCTCCTTCCACTTTAATGCTCAGATTCTCACCATCATGCTCTGCTTTGAGACCACAAGAACCAATGCCATCATTCCCAATATCTGTGTATCTGTTAGTCACCACCTGAAGCCTAAGATCATCTCCGATCACCCTCATCTCCACACAGCTCTGCACATCCCTTAATTGAATTCTATTTCCCACCCCTCTCTGATTTCCAAAAACCTTCAAACATGCCTTCTGGAACCCAGGACACCATCAACTGAACCACCCATCAACACCCCTTCTCTGAATACTTCCTTCACCTTGTTGCTCTAATCAAAACTGGCTCTTTCCTGAGAATACTTTGTTCCCTTTAGCCCCCTCAAATGGTGGCTGTTTTCATTTCCCACAGCCCTTGTACCTGAGTCTAAAGTGTAGATGGAACACTAACTACAGTGGGGCTTAGATCATTTAAATCTATATTGGAGTGTAGACAGTGGTCCTGCTCCTCAGAGCCTGCTCCTCAGAGCCACTTCTGTAACATTATCTTTACTTTCTTCCTAAAAAAAAAAAAATCTTGTCTTGAAAATTACACCCTCAGATTTCACTACCCTCTATTTCTCCTTGTTGTAGCCATCACAGACCCCTGGACCTTCCTCACATGCCTTGAAAAATATAAGTACCTGGCCACTATCAATTTCTCCTATACTATTCTTGACATATTACTTGGCAATTTTAATATCTATATTAATAATTCTTCTGATCACTGGCTTTAAATTTCTTAGCTTATACTTCCCAATCTTGTTTTCTACTCTAACTTAGTCACATACTCTCAGGACATACCCTAGACTATGTTTTATCCATAATTGCACTGCTTCACTTCCCACTTTACCTAGCTTAGTGCCGTGAACCATTACTTTAATCACCCCCTATCTACCCTCAACAACCTTGTCTTTCTTTCCCTCCTACTGTATCAGTCAGGGTCCTCCAGAGAAACAGAACCAATAGGACATGTAAAGAGGGTTATATAAAAAGAGATTTATCATAGGAATTGGCTCATGCAGTTATAGAGACCAATGAGTCCCACAATCTACCACCTGTACCACCTGCAAGTTGAAGAACTATGAAAACTGGTGGTGTAATTCAATTCAAACCCAAAGGCCTGAGAATCAGGGTGCTGATGGCATTAGTCCCCATCTGAGTCCAAAAGCCCAAGAACCAGGAGCATTGATGTCTGAGGGCAGGAAAAAATTAATCTCTCAACTCAAGCAGAAAGAGAGTTAATTCAAGCTTTACCTGCCTTCTTGTTCTATTCAGACCTTCAACAGATTGGACAATGTCTATTTATATTGGGGTTCATCAATTCATGTGCTAGCCTTTTTTGGAAAGACCCTCACAAACACACCCAGAGATACTTTACCTGCTGTTTGTGTATCCTTACACCAGTCAAGCTGACACATAAAATTAACCACACACAGTAGAATCCAATTGTAAATATACCCAGCTCTCTACCCACTGTACCTCTAGCTGAATGTGGGTAGAGAAGAGCACATAAATACATTGACTAGTCTCAATTTAAATTCTTGTCTATGGCTATACCACTGTGAATATGCCTGATCCCATCTGATCTCAGAGAGCAAGCAGGGTCAGGCCTGGTTTGTACTTGGATGGGAGACTGCTTGGGAATGCTTAGTGTGTAGGGTGCTAAAAGAAAGAAGAAATTCCTAATACCTAACCTCAAGTAGGCCACAAGTGCTTCTGGAGAACCCTACTGCACTTCCTACTCGAGTGCTCACAACTTCTCTTTAACTTCCTTCCCTCTCTACATAATCAGTTCATGAACTTGCTACCCATATCAGTGAAAAACTTTTTTTTTAAGATTTTATTTATTTATTTGACAGAGAGAGAGGGAGAGAGTACAAGGAGGGGGGGTGGCAAGCAGAGGGAGAGGGAGAAGCAGGCTCCCTGCTGACCAAGGAGCATGATGTGAGACTCAATCCCAGGACACTGGGATCATGACCTGAGCCAAAGGCAGATGCTTAACCAACTGAGCCACTTAGGCACCCTCAGTGAGAAACTTTACTGTGAGAACTTCCATGTGATTTTATCACCACATCTCTCCTGACTCTGACTTTCCTCCTCTTACTGCAGAGGGATTAGACATGGTCCTTGCTAGACAACTCTTAGCTCACAGCTAAAGCTAACTATTGCACCCGGTCAAATCCACTTTCACCCACCTACGGAAATAATAAGGAAATATCCCCTCTAGCTTTTACATCATTAAATGTTTCCTCACTACTAGATCACTCCCATAAATATGCTATAATACTTCCCATTATAAAAAGAAAAATGTGCCCCTACATCCCCTTCTAGTTACACTTCATACTATGCTCTCTGTTTCATGAAAACTTCTTGAAGAAGTTATCTATACTCACTGTCTCCACCTCCTCTCCTATCATTCAGTCTTGAAACCAACCCAGCCAGGATTTTGTCAAGGTGATCAGTGATTGTAAGTCTCAGACCACATTTTATTCAACCTCACAACAGCATTTGATCCATTGATTTTGTCTTCCTTCTGTAGCTATTTTCTCCTCTTGTCTTCTAGGAAACCACTCTCTCTTGGTTCTCTTTCTACCTCGTTGCTGACTATGCATCAGTTTCCTTTGCTGGAAATTTCCTTTCTTTGACCTCCATATGTCAGAATTCACCAGACTCAGCCCTGGACCTCTTCCCTTCTCAATTTACCCTCATCCTTTAATGGTCTCATAAAGTGCATAACCATGTGTTATGTGCACATTGACAATTCCCACATTTTTTTTCCTCAGTCCCTGGCTTTTACCTTGAATTCCCAGCTTCCAGAGGTGGGTAGATGTCCAACTCCCAAAGCTGTTCTTCCCATTGTCTTCCCATTTCAATAAATGGAAAATCTGTTCATTCAGGTGATCTAGTTAAAAAAAACTTGGAATAATTGAGGCACCTCGGTGGCTCAGTTGGTTGAGCATCCAACTCTTGGTTTCAGCTCAGGTCATGATCTCATAGGTTGTGAGATCAAGCCCCACTAAGGGTTCCCCACTCTGGGGAGCCTACTTGAAGATTCTTTCCCTCTGCCCCTGCCCCCACTTGTGCACACATCCTCTCTCTCTCTCTTTCTCTCTCTCAAATAAATAAACATAAATCTTAAAAAAAAAAAAAACTTGGAATAATCCTTGGCCCTTCTCTTGCTTTCATGCCCCACATGCAATCTGTCTATTATCAAGCATTTCTGAAATTCTACCACTTATCACTGTTTCCACCATTTCCATCCCTCCCAAAGAGCTGTCTCCCTGAAGTTTTAAATAGCCTCTTAGATGATCTCCCTGCTTCCTCTTTTGTCCTCTACTATGGATCCTCACGGTAGCAGCTCAAATGACCATGTTAAAGCATAAATCAGATTGTGATAAATCAGATTGTGATATTCCTCTGCTCAAAACCCTCCAAAGGCATCCCATCATCCTCATCGTAAAAGCCTTATAATATCCTCAACGCCCTACATGATGTATCTCTAGTATCTCCTCATCTTTCTTCCTGTAATTATTCCCCAACCTTCAGAACTAAATTCCCCTTCATGTTCCTTACCATGCTCCCACCTCACAAACTTTGTACTTACTGATCTCTTTGGCTAAAATATTCTTCCCTCAATGTCCCCATGGCGTGTCCCCTCACTTGTTCAGGTCTCTGTTCAAAGATCACATTATCAAGAAAGTCTTTCCTGACCACCATATATAAAATATCGACCTCATCCCTACCCCAAGGATAATCTGTTTTCCTTATCATGATCCTTTTCCCCAGATAACTTATTATCAACTAATATTTCATATACGTATTTTTAAATTGTTTATCATCTGTCTTCCCTCTGTAAAATATAAGTTCCACAGGGAAACAGCCTTAGCTGTTTTGTTCACTGAGGTATCTCAAGCACCTAGTACTTAGTTGTAAGTACTCACTAAAGAGTTGTTATATGAATAAATCAGTTTCTTTTTTGCATTATCTTTGTATACCTTAGTTGTGACTTGATATTCCTTTACATATATATTTTATTATAACTTAATCTTTGTTCTGAATAGATTATACTCTTTATAGCTTTCAATGACATTTTTATTCCTTTATTATGCTTTCAAGCTCTGAACAGTCTTTGAGCATTATTGTATATACCTTTCTCATAGTAACTACTTTAGTTTTTTCCAACTTTATTGAAATAATCATAGTAACTACTTCCTCAATCTACTACTTTGTAGTTAATACTAATCTTGTTGAAATCTTCATCTGGTTTTGGACTCTCTGAAATTATAGGTGTATTCTCAATCTTTATGCCAGTTCTCTTTTCCCCTTTGATGTTGCAATACTTTTAATATGGATCTGTGTTTTACTTACAAATCCCTTCTGTGTTTTGCAACTTTGCTTTGTGTTTGTGTGTGTGTGCACGTGCATGTGTGTGCATTGATGCTGGTGGTAGTAAAACACAAAGGTAAAGTTCTATTTTTAAGAAATTATAATATAGATATTAAGGCTTCAAAGATGAAAATGCTTCCACTATTTCCCAGTTATGACCTTTTATCTTTTTTAAACAACATACATCTATAAATCTGTTCCTTCCTTTACAAAATGAAATAAATAGTTCAAATAAAACAGGATAAGTAGGTGAAACATTTAATACAATGATAAATTTAAAGTATTCGTCATAAACGTAACAAAATGAAAGGTCATTAGTAAGCAGAACACATTTAAGACATTACCTTATTTGAAGCATATCATTAAACCAAAGGAATATTTACAAGCAATACATGCACAGGATCATTCTAGGTCCTAGAGGATATCTTCAACTCACAGGGAATGAGTTGAAACCAAAAGTATAACCAAGGATAAGAGGTGGAACATGGCCAGCAATAAATATTAGTTGTCATTGTTTCTGTTGAAATAAAGATTTTGTGTAATGTACTGGAATACTTCCCATTTTCTTTTAAGGGAATATGTTATAACATAAGTTATTCAACATTTAGAAATTGTTAGATCTGGGATGCCTGGGTGGCTCAGTCGTTAGGCATCTGCCTTCAGCTCAGGTCATGATCCCAGGGTCCTGGGATCAAGCCTCGTGTTGGGCTCCCTGCTCTGCAGGAGAGCCTGCTTCTTCCTCTTCCACTCCCCCTGCTGGTATTCCCTCTCTCTGTGTGTGTGTGTCTCTCTCTGTCAAATAAATAAATAAAATCTTTAAAAAAAATTGTTAGATCTATAACTTTGAAATCTGAAATTATTTGTGTGATGTGTAGAAAACAAGGCAGACCGGATACAGGCTACAAAATCTGATGGAAAAGGTCGTATCTACTTAGATAATTATATTGTCTACTTAATTTTTAACAATTTAGCTGATGATATCAAAAGATAAGTCTTCTGATCAAATAAAATGGAAATAGTTTCCCTGGACAAATGTCATCTTAAAAGTGCAGTAGTAGGAAAAAGGTAGGTTTTTCAAAGCAATCAGCTTTCAGTATATATCAAAAGTAACAAATGGAACCAATCATAAAATAGATCTTATGACAAACACTAATAACTTCCAAAATGATATATACAAAATATCTCTATGATGAGTGGTCCACATGTAGGAAGGAGGAATATTTTAAGAAAATGGTTAAGTTAAGGAGTACAAAACTCAAATATATTAAGCATCCAAAGCCTTTGGACACTAGAGTTTAACAGAGGAATGAGAGGAAAGCAGAGACTTAGGTGGAGTAAAGTTTGTCTTGTGAGATGGTCAGGAGAAGTGTGTGATAACTTCCCACCGTCTATTGTCTGACTGGCTTGTTCATCTGCAGCAAGTACAACAAAGTTGTTTCACTAGTCCTATCCCTTGTCCTGTACCCCCACACTCAGAGGTTAACTCAGAAGATTATAAGTTCCTGCGGAAAATGGAGGATATACTTATACTACCTCCAGTTGATGGAGCCTGGAACTAATGCAGGTTGGGACACAAACAATATATTCAACCACCTAGATGTTGTAGACTTTGAGGGATTGCTAACAACTGTAAAAATGAAGAGGCACAGCAGGACTGGGAGCTCTTGCTTACTTCACCTTTTTTTTTTTTTTTAGTCCTTCAAACAATACCTAAAAATGTTTTGCTTCTTACAATGACAGAGTAGGCCATTTTAAACTAACCCTCCTACTAAAAACAATTAGAAAAGTTAGACGAGAAGTTTTTTTTTTTTTTTGGAGAGAGAGTGTGTGTGTAGGGGTTGGGGGAGGGGCAGAAGGAGAGGGAAAGACAGAGAATCTTAAGCAGGCTCCAAGCCCAGTGTGGAGCCCAACATGGGGATCAATCTCCCAACTCTGAGGTAGTGACCTGAGTTGAAATCAGGAGTTGGACACTTAACTGACTGAGCCACCCAGGTGCCCCTGAAATGTTTTTGGTTTTTTTTTAATCCACTGAAAGGCATGGGAGATTTCTCTAGATAGAGAGGATTATAAAATCAAAATCTGAGAGGAGGGAAAGCTGAGAGAGTAGTGTAACATTTGGGGATGATTTTCCAAATTTTCAGTTTCCAAAAATAGCATCTGAGAGTACGAGTGGCTGAATAAAGACTTTGTGAGGACTCACTCATAAACCCCAGAAGTGATATAAAGATTATTTTAAGATTAAAAAAAAAACATTTAAGTTTCAACAAATGCAGAAAGAAACCGTGGAGCTTCACTTACTTAACTAAAAGCAGAAACTTCTGAGAAATGAGACTGTTATAAATTCCCTTTTCAGGATAGGTCTATTCCCAGGAGAGAAACCAAGAGTAAACCTGCCATAAATCTTTCCAGGGGAGTTTCAGGGTCATGAAGAAGACAGAAAGACCGCTGACACCCGCATAAACAAACATCACAAACTTTTTTATCTCTCATTTGTTCTCCTAAAACACATCTGTCTTTCCCAAAGAAATCTATTTGTTCTTTCCATAGGAGCCTTTTCTCCCCTTTTCCCTCCTCCTACTACGTTAAGTATATAAACCCCAAATTCTAAACACCCCCTTGGGTTACTCATTACTGAGTACATGCAATCACACGTGTATTGATATCAAGTAGAGAGTTGAATGTGTAAGTCTAGAATTTGAAAGAAAGATCAAGGCTGGAGATACAATTTTTGGAACTATAATACATAGATAGATTTAAAACTATGAGACAGGTGGAGGTCACAAACGGAGTGGGTGCAGCTAAGGAATATAAGATGAAGAATTTAGTAGTAGGTCAATCCAAGACAGAAAAGCAGGGAGGAAGGGAAAAAAGGAGAAAGGAAAGGAAAGGGAAGGAAAGGCAAGACAAGGCAAGGCGAAAGGGGAAAGGAAAGAGGGAGGGAAGGAAGGAAGGAAAGACGGAAAAGGGGAGGGAAGAAGGGAGGAAGGAAGAAAGAAGAAAAATTAAGAAAAGCAGTAAAAAAAGAAAGAGAAGGAGCAACCAGTGAGTGAGCAGTGTTCTGGTAGCTAAATGAGGAAATGTATCAAGAAGAAGTAAATAATCAACCAAAAGGTCAAAAAGATTAGGACTAACAACTAACCATTGTATTTAGCAATGTGGAGGCCGCTAATGGCATATAAAAAGTTTTCTGTGGAGAGCAAAGAGAGAAGGATGGCTCAGGCTGAGGTTAAGGAAAAAAATGGATGAAGATAATTGGGGAAAAGTAAGAATAAACAATTCTTTCAAAGATACTGTGGCAAAGAGAAGCAAAGAAATGGGGCTGTAGCTAGCAAGATAAGTGGAATCAAGAAATGACTTTATCTTCTTTTTCATGTCTGGTCTTGAATATTTAACTGATGGTAAATTTGTGAATTCATTAAAAAAAAAGCAGATCTATAGTAGACCCAGATAAGGGAAATATCAGAAACAAACTTTATAATAATTATGATTAATATATTCAGGGAATCAAAACATGATGGAGAATTTTAACAGTTAAATACAACTATTTTTTTAAAGTAGGAAATTCTACAACTAAAAAAATACAGTAAATGAAATTAAGAACTCTGTGAATGTTAATTTTAGATCAAATACAGATCTGTTAATGGACAAGTAAATTTCTATCATATGAACGATTTCAGAAATAATGACCCTAAACTCTAGACAAATTATAAAAACAACTATCTGTAGACACCAACTCTCTGTCGAGAGTGACCAAAAGCAGGCACATTCTGAAGGAGAGGCGGCACTTGGAAGGAGGGACTTGTACCGAGTGAGTTTTTCATTTTTACAATTTCTAGCTAAAGAAGAGAACCAATCAGATCCTTCCAGGGTGACTAAAACTCCAACAGCAAACCTGCCGCCTTGCTGTGTAAGAAGCCAAAGGACAGAACTTAGAGCAGCCACAGTGGCCATGAAGTGAGGAGGGAATCCCAGACAAGAGAGACCAAGAGGGGAGACCCAAGTTCTACTTTAATGCATGCTTCTCCTCTATTATCAGCATGTCTTCCTCAATTTGGGGATCCCAAAAGTGAATGTGTGCCTACCTCAGTGGAATAGAGAACCTGTAGACTGTATTGTGTTTCGCGTTGGGCCGCCACAAGGAAACCCTCATCAGGGTACCAGCGGGGATGGAAATAGGCAGCCCTGTCTCTGAAGCCATTGGGAGGGAAGGGAGAGGACACCAGAGAGTCAGCCCTGGAGCAAATATCCCACAGAAGTCTCCAGCCTCCCTTCCCCAAACACTCCGGTACTGTCTCCGACCCCTTCCTCATCCTCTTTTTTACTCCAAATTTGAAGACTTGCCTTTGTGGCATTAACAATCACCAGTGACTTGAAACACAAGAACAAGCAATTGCAGAGAGGAATGAATGCCACTGGTATTCACAAAAATGAAGCTTAAATAGTTTAATATTACCAGTTAAGAGTTGGGAAGTGTATTGTCTTTTCTCCTCCCATAAGTATAGTAATGCTCCTACCATATATGGTGGGAATAAAAAGTTTCCATGCCAAACCATGGGCCGACTCACATAATAGTTTATAATAATGACTAATGTCGATGGTGCTGGGCACAAGTCTAAATGGTTCAAAACTGTTAAACTCGGGCGCCTGGGTGGCTCAGTGGGTTAATGCCTCTGCTTTCGGCTCAGGTCATGATCTCAGGGTCCTGGGATCGAGGCCCGCGTCGGGTTCCCTGCTCAGCAGGGAGCCTGCTTCCCCCCCCCCTCTCTGCCTGCCTCTCTGCCTCCTTGTGATCTCTCTCCCTCTGTGAAATAAATAAATAAAATCTTTAAAAAAAAAAAACTGTTAAACTCATTTCATGTTCATAACAACCCTATGATGTAGGTATTACTTTCCATTTTACATACAATGGAACAGAGGCATGGAGAAGTTAGGTGATTTATACAAAGTCAAACCACAAATTTTTCGCAAGTAGGTAGTCTGGATTCACAGCTAGGCTCCAGAATCCATGTTCTTAATCATCATACATGCACCTTTTCATGGAATGGCAAGACCCTTCACTAAAAAAGTAAAATACAAAAGTAAAATGTCATACTAAGAGATGGTAAGAGATTATAGATTACTTATTTTTTTACAATTTTTCCCATTAATCAATACCTGCATTAGACGCAATCCTATGCCAGTTTAGAAAAGTAGAAAGCTAGAAAAGAAGTGAGGAACACAAAAGAAAGTGCTAGAATTGAAAAGGCAGTCTATGATGCTCATATATGAGTCTAGTTTTTATCCAGATGAATAAAAAAACTATAGAATGTTAATATGTAGGAACTTTATAGCAGTAAAAGACATTTTGAACCAGCCAAACCTAAACTTATTTTTTAAAAAAACAATGTTTTGGGGCACCTGGGTGGCTCAGTGGGTTAAGCCTGTGCCTTCGGCTCAGGTCATGATCTCAGGGTCCTGGGATCGAGGCCTGCATCGGGCTCTCTGCTCAGCGGGGAGCCTGCTTCCTCCTCTCTCTCTGCCTGTCTCTGCCTACTTGTGATCTCTCTCTCTCTCTCTCTGTCAAATAAATAATAAAATCTAAAAAAAACCAAAAAACAGTGTTTCCACTGGAAAATACATTAGGATTAGCAATACGGCTTAATTTTTAATAATTAATCGGTAATCCAGGCATACCTGGAGGACATGTCAATATTAAAACATAAGTTTTGCCTCATTTATTTGTGTAAATGTGTAGAGTAAATCTTATATTTTCATGAATAATTTCTATCTTATACATTCATTTTGTACATTTGGCACACTCTTTGGCCCAAAGAACCTCAAGGAAAGGAGTATTTATAGATTATCACAGAACCTACAGAGACTTGAAAACTGTTAACAAAAAGACTTTGATTGGTCAAGTAGTAATAGTTGGAGTTGATGCACAAGAGACTTTTTATTAGTGAAATGATTCTTAGTAAACTTGCAGAAAAATATAGCCTACAATGAAGAGAACCAGAACATACAGACAATATCAATCAAGGCATGTTGAGCCTTTTTGCAACTTAGATCTGTGTGGAAACTGGATGGTTTTGTTGAGATAAGCAACCATGTTGGAGATGGAAGACATACTGCCAATGCCTTTTCTAAAACACAGTTTTGCTTATGTCATGCTTCTGAGTAAAGCCTTTGCTAATCTCCACTTCTTGCATAATCAAGCCCAATTCCTGGGATCCAAAGCCATTTCCCAGCAGGCACAGCCCACACTGCCCCACTCACTAGCAGTGAGACCTGAAGCCTGTTGCTTAACTTTCTCCCAAGTCTAAGCTGCTTCAGCACTAAAATGGGTTCTCAGTAGTGCCTGCCTCTCTTGGAACTTGTGCCAGTCAAGGGTCTACTCAGGAAGACAGAAACCACTCAGTGTTTTGAATGAGAGGAAATGTAATGAGGCACTTGGGGTAAACAGGTAAGGGAAGGGCTGAGGTCAAACAGGGTGGTAAGGCAACCCAGAGGTTTGTGACAATGGAAAGCCACTCCCACTCCTGGCAGTGGAAGACCATATTCTGGACCATAGGATCCAGCCCCACCCTGGAGTACCTGGAGTGGTACCTGGAGTACAATGACACAGAACAGGGGAGCAGGCTAGGAGCAGGAGCTGGGGCCAGAGAGGAGATGCAGCTGCTGTCGATGATCAGAGACAGTGAGAGAGACAGAAATATCCTGACTTCCCTCTCCCTCCTTTCTGCTCCCTCACCAGTGTCTTCTTTTGAACAATTTCACTGGCCACCAGCTGGCAATGAAACCTGGGAACTGTAATCTCCTATGATACTACACAGAGCCAGGGGAAGGAAGAGAATGGATGAAGAACAAAAAGCAAATGACCAGTAGTGTGGTTGGAAGAACAAAGTGCAATCACCCTCAAAGTCCTTGGCCCAGTGCCTATACATACTAAATAATAAACTGTAGTTGTTAGGAATATTTTTTTTGCCTATTTTTTGTTTTTTGACAATAATATTCAATGCAATATTGAGATATAGGCCCATTTCTTTTTTCCATTTTTTATTGAAGTATAATTAACACACAATGTTATATTTCAAGCATACAACATATTGATTTGGCAATTCTATACCGTGCTCAGTGGTCACCATAAATGTTGTCACCGTCTGCCACCATACAATGTTATTACAATATTTTTGAGTCTATTCCCTATGCCATACTTTTCATCTCTGTGACATTTATTTTATAAATGGAAGTTTGTAGCTCTTAATCATCTTTATCTACTTGCCTATCCCTGCCACCTACCTCCCCTCTGGCAACCACCAGTTTGTTCTCCATATTTAAGAATGTTTGGTTTTGTTTGTTTTTTAGATTCCACCTATAAGTGAAATCATATGGTATTTGTCTTTCTCTGTCTGACTTATTTCACTCTGTAGAATACCCTCTAGGTCCATCTATGTTGTCACATGACAAGAGCTCATTCTTTTTTATGGCTGAGTCATATTCCATTCTATCTATCTATCTATCTATCTATCATCTACCTACCTACCTACCTACCTACCTACCTACCTACCTATCTATCTATCTAGATATCTTTCATCTATGGATAGACACTTCAGATGCTTCCATATCTTGGCTATTGTAAATAATGTTGTGATAAACATAGGGGTGTTAGTGCTTTCATTTTCTTTGGGTAAACAGTCAGAAGGGGAATTACAGTGTTGTATCATGTCTTCATTTTTAATGTTTTGAGAAAACTCCATGCTGTTTTCCATAGTGGCTGCACCAATCTACATTCCCACCAACGGTATTAGAGGGTTTCCTTTTTCCACATCCTGACCAACATTTGTTATTTCTTGTCTTTTTGATACTAGCCTTTCTGAATGGCATGAGGTGATACCCTGTGGTTTGATTTGTATTTCCCTGATGACTAGTGACATTGAGCATCTTTTCATGTGTCTGTTAGCCATCTGGATGTCTTCTTGGGGGAAAAAGTACCAATTCAAGTCTTCTGCCCATTTTTTAATTGGACTGTTTCTTTTCTTCAGTGTTGAATTCTGTAAGTTCTTTATATATTTTGGATATTAACCTCTTATCAGAATATATCATTTGCAAATACCTTCTCCCATTCACTTGGTTGTGTTTTTGTTTTGTTGATGATTTCCTTCACTGTATAAAATATTTTTATTTTTATGTAGCCTCAATAGTTTATTTTTGCCTTTGTTTCTCTTGCCTGAGGAGACAGCCATAAATATGTTGGTAAAGGTGATGTCTAAGAGATTATTGCCTGTTTTATTTTAGGAGATTTATGGTGTCCAGTCTCACTTTTAGGTCTTTAATCCATTTTGAGCTTATTTTTGAAGAAAGTGATTCAGTTTCATTATTTTGTATGTAGCTGTACAGTTTTCCCAGCATCAATTATTGAAAAGATTGTCTTTTCTCCATTGTTTATTCTTACCTTCTTTGTCAAAGATTAATTGACCATATTGTTGTGAGTTTATTTCTGGGCTCTCTATTCTGCTCCATTGATCTATGTGTCTATTTTTGTGCCAGTAAGTACCATAGTGTTTTTGTTTGTTTGTTTGTTTGTTTTAAAGATTTTATTTATTTATTTGACAGAGAGAGACACAGTGAGAGAGGGAACACTCTCAGGGGGAGTGGGAGAGGTAGAAGCAGGCTTTCCCACAGAGCAGGGAGCCCCACGCGGGGCTCGATCCCAGGACCCTGGGACCATGACCTGAGCTGAAGGCAGATGCTTAATGACTGTGCCACCCAGGTTCCCAGTACCATATTGTTTTGACTACTATTGCTTTGTAGTATATCTTGAAATCTAGAATTGTGATACCTCCAGCTTTGTTTTTCTTTCTCAAGATTGCTTTGGCTCTTCAGGGTCTTTTGTGGTTCTGTACAAATTTTAGTATTGTTTTTTCTAGTTCTATTAAAAATGCTGTTGTGTTTTGACACAACAATGGGGATTGCAATGAATCTGTGGATTGCTTTGGGTAGTATGGACATTTTAATGATATTAATTCTTCTTAATTTCCCTTTCTGCTATTTCATTTTAGTATATAGAAATGCAACAGAATTCTATATATTATTTTTATATCCTACAACATTACTGAATTCATTTTATCAATTCTAAAGTTTTTTGGTGCAGTCATTAGGTTTTCTATATATAGAATCATGTGACCTACAAATAATGAAAATTTCACTTCTTCCTTACCAATTTGGATGCCTTTTATTTCTTTTTCTTGTCTGATGCTCTGGCTAGGACAGAACTGTGACAACGCTGTGTTGACTATAAGTGGCAAGACTAGATATCCTTGTCTTGTTCCTGATCTTAGAGGGAAAGCTCTGTTTTTCACCATTGAGTATGATGTTAGCTATGGGTTTTCATATATGACCTTTATTATGTTAAGGTATGTTCCCTCTAAACCCACTTTGTTGAGAGAGTTTATCATAAACATATGTTGTATTTTGTCAAATGCTTTTTCTGCATGTACTGAGATGATCATATGGGTTTTGTCCTTCCTCCAGTGTGCTTTATCACATTGATTGATTAACAAATACTGAATGACTCTTGCATCCCTGGAGTAAATCTCTCTCTTTTTTTTTTTTAAGATTTTATTTATTTATTTGACAGAGAGATCACAAGTAGGCAGGGGGGGAGAGCAGGCTCTCCATTGAGCAGAGAGCTGGATGTGGGGCTCGATCCCAGGACCCTGGGATCATGACCTGAGCCAAAGGCAGAGGCTTAACCCACTGAGCCACCCAGGCACCCCCAGTAAATCTCTCTTGATCATGGTGAATGATGTTTTTGATAGTGTTAAATATCCAGTTTGTTAATATTCTATTGAGGTTTTTTTGTATGTATGTTCATCAGAAATATTGGCCTATAGGTTTTTTTTTGTTTGGTTTGGTTTGGTTCTGTATTGTTTTGATTTGTTTTGGCACTGTCTTGGTCTGCATTTGGCATCAGGGTAATGCTGACCTCATAGAATGAATTTGAAAGTTTTCCTTCCTCTTTTATTTTTTTGAATAGTTTAAGAAACTATATATTAACTCTTCTTTAAATGTTTGGTAAAATTCACCTGTGAAGTCATCTGGTCCTGGACTTTTAGTTGGAAGGTGGGTTTTTTTGTTTCTTTTTTTTTAATTGAGGTATAATTAACATATAGTGTTATATTAGTTTCAGGTGCACAATATAATGATTCAACAATCCTATACATTACCTAGTGCTCATTAAGATAAATATACTCTTGACCCCCTTTATCTACTTCACATTTACCCTATCCACCTCCTCTCTGTCAACCACCAGCTTATTGTCTGTATTTAAGAGTCTTGGTTTTTTATTTTTAACTTTTTCCACATATGAATGAAATCATATGGTATTTGTTATTCTCTAATTGACTCATTTCACTTAACATTATATCCACTGAGTTTATTCGTGTTGTTACAAGTGGCAACAGCTCACTCTTTTTTATGGCTAATATTGAGAGAGAGAGAGAGAGAGAGAGTGTGTGTGTGTGTGTGTGTTTGTGTGTGTGACATCTTCTTTATCCATTCATCTGTCAATGGATACTTGGGTTGCTTCCATAATTTGGCTATTATAAATTATGCTGCCCAAAACATAGGGGTGCATATATCTCTTCAAATTAATGTTTTTGTTTTCTTTGTATAAATACCCAGTAGCAGAATTACTGAATCATATAGTATTTATATTTTTAATTTTTTGAGGAACCTCTGAACTGTTTTCCACAGAGGCTGCACTAATTTACATTCCCACCAACAGTGCACAAGGGTTCTTTTTCTCCACATCCTCATCAACATTTATTTCTTGTGTTTTCTATTTTAGCCATTCTGACAGGTATAAAGTGATAGCTCATTATGGTTTTGATTTGTATTTCCCTGATGATTAGTGATGTTGAGCATCTTTTCCTGTGTCTGTTAACCATCTGTGTGCCTTCCTTGGAAAAATGTGTAAGGGTGCCTGGCTGGTTCAGTCAGTAGAGCATGCAACTCTTGATCTCAGGGTAGTGAGTTCAAGCCCCATGTTGGGTGCGGGGCCTCCGTACAAAAAAAAGAGGGGTGCTGGAATGAATCATTCAGTTGAGCCTACACTCTTGGTTTCAGCTCAGGTCATCATCTGAGGGTGGTGGAATCAAGCCCCAGGTCAGGCTCTCCACTTGGCACAGAGTCTGCTTGGGATTCTCTGCTCTCTCTCCCTGTCCCTCAGCCCCTCTCCCTATCCTCTAAATCAATCAATCAATCAATCAATCAATCAATCAAATCATTTAGAAAAAGAAAAAGAAAAAAAAAGAATGTCTATTCAGGCCCTCTGCCCTTTTTTTTTTGGTTTTTTTGGTGTTGAGGTGTGGAAGTTCTTTTTATATTTTGGATATTAACCCCTTATCAGAAATATCATTTACAAATATCTTCTCAGTAGGTTGCCTTTTTGGTATGGATGTTTGGTGGGAGGGGTTTTTTTATTATTAATTCAATTTCATTACCAGTAATTCATGTGTTCAAATTTTCTATTTCTTCTTGACTCCGTTTTGGGAGATTATATGTTTCTAGGAATTTACCCACTTTTTCTAGATTGTCTGATTTGTTGGCATGCAATTTTTCATGATATTCTCTTATAATTCTTTGTATTTCTGGGGTGTTGGTTGTTATTTCTCCTCTTTTATTTCTGATTTTTTTATTTGAGTCTTATCTCTTTTCTTCTTTATGAGTCTGGCTAAAGATTTATCAATAATTGTTTATTGTTTCAGACAACTGGCTCTTGATTTCTTTGATTTTTAAAAAATTTTTAGGTTTCATTTATTTACTCTAATATTTTTATTTCCTTCCTTCCACTAGCTTTGGGCTAATTCTTTTTCTAGCTCATTTAGGTATAAGGTTAGGTGGCTTATTTGAAAATTTTTCTTGTTTCTAGAGGTAGGCCTATATCATTATAAACTCCCCTCTTAGAATTTCTGTTAGGGAGATGCCTGGTTGGCTCAGTTGGTTAAGCATCTGCGTTCAGCTCAGGTCATGATCCCAGGGTCCTGGGATTGAGTCCCACATCAGGCTCCTTGTTCAATAGGGAGTCTACTTCTCCCTCTGCCTGCTAGTCCCCCTGCTTGTGCGCACGCTCTCTCTCTCTCTCTGACAAATAAATCAATAAAATCTTAAAAAAAAAATAGAACTGTTTTAGGGGTGCCTGGCTGGCTCAGTCAGTGGAACATGTGACCCTTGATCTCAAGGTTGTAAGCTCAAGCCCCATGTTGGGTAGAGAGATTACTTAAAAATAAAACTTTAAAAACAAAACAAAACAAAAAACCTGCTTTTTCTGTGTCCCAAAGATTTTGGACCATTATGTTTTCATTTTCATTAGTCTCCATGTATTTTTTTATTTCCTCTTTGATTTCTTGGTCAACCCATTTGTTGTTTATTAGCATATTATTTAGCCTCCATGTGTTTATGATCTTTCCAGATTTTTTTCTTGCAATTGAATTCTAGTTTCATTACTATTGTGGTCAGATGCTTGATATGATTTCAATCTTCTTAAGTTTATTGAGACTTGTGATGTGGCCTAACATGTGATCTATCCTGGAGAGTGTTCCATGAGTACTTGAAATGAATGTGTATTCTGCTGTTTTTTTTTTTTTAAAGATTTTATTTATTTATTTCACAGAGGGAGAGAGATCACAAGGAGGCAGAGAGACAGGCAGAGAGAGAGGGGGAAGCAGGCTCCCCGCCAAGCAGGGAGCCCGATATGGGCCTCAATCCCAGGACCCTGAGACCATGACCTGAGCTGAAAGCAGAGGCTTTAACCCACTGAGCCACCCAGGCGCCCATTCTGCTGTTTTTTAATGGAATGTTCTGTATATACCTGTTAGATCCATCTGTTCTAAATTGTCATTCAAAGCCACTGTTTTCTTATTAATTTTCTGTCTGAGGGGCCCATCCACTGATTCAAGTGAAGTGTTAAAGTCCCTTACTAGTATTGTATTACTGCCAATTTCTCCCTTTATGTCTGTTACTATTTACTTTTCTCCACTTCCAAAAACAGTACTATGAAAGGAAATCCCCATAATAGTTTAGTATGGTTAAACCAAAGGAAATTCTGGATTCAGGGTCTCCCTCTGCTACCATGTGATATAGAAGCTACCCAGAATTTCAGAAGTTTCCATTTACTTTTGAAAAGTATATGGTGCACACCGGCAAGCCTATGGTAGTTGTCTTAATAGGACCAGGTAACCCTGTAGTTTGGAGCAGAAGGGTAGATATTCCTGACTTGGGACCAGTTAAGAGTCACAGCCAAATGTCCGCACACAACACAGCAGGAAGGATCATAGGGCTCTGTGTAAGCAGAAAGAAGAGAGTAAGAGTTCACCAGCTGCTGAGTTAGGCTACCAATGTGTTAGGATGAGCAGTGGCCAGAAATAGAAGGGACATTTTCCCTACAAATATAAGGGACATTTAGTCCATTGAGGACTAAAGAGAGATCCATGGGCACCATGTGGACACAAGAACCACTGTCCCTCCTTACCACTGGGACCTGGCAAATTCCTCTATATACATAGTCACCACATTAGGGAAGAGAAGGGAAAAGAGGAAATTTGAAAGATGAGTCATTTATCCAAAAAAAGAAAAGAAAGAAAAAAGATTTTAAATTATTAAATTGGACTACGTTGCCTGAATTGGTTTCTTTTCTCGTATCCAATTTTTTTCATTAATAATGATCTTATTTAACACACTGCTTGAAATTTGCTTATTTTACTTGAGACCACATCTTAGAGATGTTCCGATGTCAGTACACATAGATCTACCTCATTCTTTTTTTTTTTACCTCATTCTTTTTAACTACCAAAAGTTATTTCATTCAATATAACAATTTATTTAACTAGCACCCTAGGGAGCGAGAGTTAAGTTGTATCAGACTTTTTTCACAAAACAAATATAGCTGCAGTTCGTGTCCTTGGGAAACACTGTTCCTGCATCAAATACAAGTGCCTGGTGCTCTTCCCACAGCTTTTGCAGCTATCTTCTCAGTTCCTTTTTGAGACTAAGGCAGGGCCTTCCTGACCTGACTAGGAGGGAACAAAACTTAAACTCAGGTTTGGCTCCCTGCTATCAGAAGTTGAAAGTCAAAGTCACTGGAAAAGTCCAGTGGCCTGGTTATCATTGTAATCATCATAATGGTAGGATCCCTGGGTGGCTCAGTTGGTTAAGCATCTGCCTTTGGCTCAGGTCATGATCCCAAAGTCCTGGGATCAAGTCCTGCATCAGACTCCTTGTTCAGTGGGGGTCTGCTTCTCCCTCTGCCTGCCATTCCCCCTGCTTGTGTTCTCTCTCTCTCCGACAAATAAATAAATAAAATCTTTTTTAAAAAATCATCATCTAATGGTGCTTACTATGGTGTCAGGCATGGAATTATATCTTGATCTATGTTTCCTCATTGAATGGTTGGGAAATACCTGGCTGGCTCAGAGCTATTGAGCATGGTTAATTAATTATATGCCAAGAGGGGGTGCCTGGGTGGCTCAGTCATTAAGCATCTAGTCTTTGGCTCAGGTCATGATCTCAGGGTCCTGGGATCAAGCCCCACATCAGGCTCACTGCTCAGTGGGGAGCCTGCTTCCCCCTCTTCTCCCCTGCTGGTGTTCCCTCTCTCGCTGTGTCTCTCTCTGTCAAATAAATAAAATCTTTAAAAAAAAAAAAAGTTATACGCCAAGAGACTCGGGCAACCCCTTCTCAAAATGAGTTTCATAACAACCTGAGTTTCCGTAGCCATCCCTCCATGCTGTGCCTCCAGGGAACAAAAATCAATGTATCAGCCTCTACCACTATTTTTCCACCTAGTTCAGAGTTGCCTAGTAGACCCAGAATCAAACTGGTGTCTCTGGGGCCCTCCCAATTAGCCAGGGTTCTATATGAAAGCACTCTCCTCTGCTGGAATAGGTCTAAACTATAGCTTGAGGGCATTAAGTCTGGGGATACAGACCACAGTTACTAAAAGGCCTTGTATATCCTGTATTGCTTGCCCACCTGACTATCATGTGCCCCAGCCATGCAGCACTGTAATGTTTTAAATAAGAAACACACAGCAGGATTTAAAAATAATTTATTAACTTATTACTTAATTGATAGCCTTGAACTAAAATGATTAAATATATGCATTGCTTAGAAATTACTGCGGCAAATACTTTTTTTTAATTGATTTATATTAACATTAATTATGGATCATTCCAAGCAATCTGGATTCGTGGTTTTATTTTCTTCCTGGATGCATATTTTTTATCTAAACTGTTTTGATGCTTTTCATTGAGTTAAGTTCTTTTTTATTGGTGCTGCCATTCTTTTATTCTGAAAGGCTATGCTCCAGAGAGCAAATATAAATAAAAGTAGGCTAATGCCTTATTCATTGTAGTAGTTACCATTTCGAGATACCAGTTTCTGTATTTGTGGTGGTAACAACAGCTATAACAATTCCAAAGTCCATACTGACTTGACATTTTAGAATTTGTTTCTTACTCAGGTCAATTCTAACCTGTAGTGTGAGAGGGAAGGAGAGGTTCTGCTCCACACATTCATTCAGGATCCAGGGCTGTTGCAGGGCTTCCTGTCTTTACCACAAGGTCAGCTAGGGCATAGACATCCAGGAAAATAGAAAGGAGGAGATTTCAGAGGTTTCTTGGATCAGCTCCAGAAGTCGAGTACATCACATAAGCCCTCATTCCACTGGCAAGAATTTGGTCACTGACCACACCTCTAAATTTGATAAAATAAGTAAAAGCAGTCTCTAGAATCCTATATACTGATTACAGCTATGTATATTCAAATACATTGCTAATTATTTAAGAACATTTATAATAATAATGATCCTTTAAAAGGTGTTTGAGATGGGCAAAGTGCTAATAGCTTTATATATATTATCTCTAATGCTTACAACTATCTTGTAAGGTAGATATTACCTGTAGCAGACAGAGTTAGTTGCTAACAGATCTCAGCAGAGAAGATAGGCACCAAACCCATTCTCACACAAAATCGCCAGTGGATGGGGCCAGATACAACTTAGTTCTGGCCAATGAGACATAGGGAAAGTGAGCCAGGGAATTTTCTTCCACATACAACATCGAGCCTTTTGAGGAGAGAGTCCTATTGCCTTTCTGCTCTGGATATGATTATATGAGGCGTTATTTTTTAGGTAAGGTGGTCGTCTTGGGACCATGACCAGCTTAATAACGAAAAACCATTATATACAAGTTGGTAAAGAAAAAGTAAATAATGAATAAAAATTGAGCTTGGACCCCTGATGACATTGTTAAACTTCTTGTTGGTTCTACAGTAGCTTATCTTCAGACTTTTTAAGTGATATAATTTAATGCCTTTATTGCTTAAGCCACATTTGGTTGAGGGTTTGTATTTCAGCTGAAGATAATCCCAAACCATACTTTATGTTTCCTTCACAGGCCTCATAGTGAGCTCCTAAGAAGCAGAACTTGGGTATAAATCCATGTTGCTTGGCTCTGAAATCCAAGAACTTTCTACCCCAATACAGTGAAATCAAGGCACTACCCACAGCCCCCACTACTTTACACATATGCTATAGTAAAGGAAAGAGAGAGTTTGTGCTTTTGCTGCAAGTTATTTTCTATACACACACACACACACGCACACACACGTGTGCACACACGCATGCACACACTCGGGCTTTCAGCAGCCCTAGCCAATAAAAGCCATTTGCCTCTTACTCCTTGTGACTCTGAGGTGCCTAGCAATTTCCTTCATTAATTTGACAGAAGATTTTTCTGCTTCAGGTGTTTACAAAATATCTGTAAATGTTATTCCTTCTTGGCTTGTCTCTTGATACAGCGATCTTGTAGGTCAATGTGTGAGAGAGGAGTGGTATCCCCAAAACATGTCTTTGTCTGGATTTGTTTCTGACTCCAAATCACTTGGTTTTGTCAGGTTCAATGAACTGTACTTGAACCTTCACTTCATTCAATGTATTAAATCACTGTATACATGTTTGTGTTTAAAACTACACTTTCTCCAAGGCAGCCCTTTAGTTCCATTTGATATTCTCCAACTGTTTGCTTTAAAAAAGAAACAACCCGGGGTTCCTGGGTGGCTCAGTCGGTTAAGCAGTCGACTCTTGATTTCAGCTCAGGTCATGATCTCAGGGTCCTGGGATGGAGGCCCGTGAGGGGCTCTACATAAAGTGGGGAGTCTGCTTGAGAATCTCTCTCTCTCTCTTTGCCCTCCCCTCTCTTTTCCTCTCTCTCTAAAATAAATAAATAAATCTTAAAAAAAAAAAGGATTAAATCTGATAGGAATTTAAAATGGTAGAAGCTCTTTCTGCTCCTGAGTCCTGTCCTCATGCTTTAATAAAAACACATTTTCACACTGAAAAAAAGAAAAAGAAAGAGAAAGGAAGGAAGGAGGGAGGGAGGGAAGGAAGGGAGGAAGGAAGGAAGGAAGGAAGGGAGAAACCTAAAAAAAAAAAAAAGAAAGAAAAAAACCTAAAATAGTAACAGGAAGTACATAATTGAAAAACTGTCTGTACTGCCAAAAATCACCTTCAGGCAGACTCCTACCCACTTTGTGTCTATGTAACACATTTTTCACTTTTTATCTTCTTTATGACTACATAAAACAACCTCCTCCCTCTCTTACAGGTCTCTTTTATTCCCATTTAGTTTCTACTCCCACTTAACTAGAACATGAGCGGTAAGAGGCATAGAGGACAGAACATCATGCAGAGAAGATATTATCTCACTCATGTGAGGAAAAAGGACCCTTTGTTGTTTAAGTCCAATGTCTTAACCTCAAGGAGATGCTTTGGAGGGCCCCACCTAAGATAAGAAATTGTGTTGGGTATTTTGGATTGTATGGAATCAAACACCATGTGACGAGCTTCTGTATATCCTCTACCACCACTTATTGTAGCAGAGAAGCCATGATAAAGGGGAATTTCCCACATACGAAAACATGTCCTACTCCTGAAAAGAGCGATCAGGCTCCTGCAACCAGTTTGCAAAAGGGTAATGGCACTTCTGAACTTTGTCTCTTTCCTCTGAATCCAGGGAGTTAACATTTACCTTCAGTCTAAAATCCAAAATTGTAAAGTAGAGAGACACGATTTAAGTTTGTATTTTATGTACTAGTCAATGAAACCCAATTATACAGAATGAGAGAGAAAAACACAATTCTTACAAGTTGAAATAAAAGCACCTCAGAAAGACTCAATGGAAAAGAATTCAAACTAAAAATTCATCTTTTAGGTCCTGCTCTATTAGTAATTAGCTATACATCCTTAGGGAAAATACTTAACTTTTCTGACTAGTCTGTTTTCTCATATGTCAAATGATGGGTGTGATAACAAGAAGTTCGTACTTGTGCTTGATGTTTGTAACATGTTTTACATACTTTGATGTAACAACCCTGTGAAGTTAGTTAGAGAAATATTATTATCCCCATTTTAGAGATGAGGAAATCAGAGAGTTTAAATGACTTGGCTGAATTTCATACAACTGCTAAATTGTAAGGTGATATTCAAATGTAGGTCTTCTAAGTCTAAAACCAATGGTCTTTCTGCTGAGCCCTATTCAGTGGGAAGACCCCTAACATGATTCAAAACCTATGATGCTCTGAACAAAATTCCAAGAAAGTGAGATTAAATTTTTTGTATGTACATACAGAGATTAAGTCCTTGGTTTTCATTTTCTTATTCTTACTAATTTTATTCTTAGGACAAAGCCCATAGAAGTAAAGTGAGAATAAGCTGACGTTCAGAAATAGGAAAAGGGGTTATATAATTATGTAGAGAGAAGAGAGGTAGTAATGACACAAATTCAGAACATGACGAAGGTTGTTGAATGTTTCCAAATGAGAATTTTTATAAGCCAAGAAATGATTGCATTCCAGTAAATTAGTCTCCTTTTTTTCTCTTGTGAAAGATATCTTAAATACCTTGATTAAAGGATTGTTTTGTTTAATTTCCCCCCACTATTCCATCACAGGGATTTTTATCATCTCGAAAGAAAATCCTGCTGTGAATTGGACTGTACAGCATAAGCAGTTACTATTACAAATGTCTTCCCTCTTCAGCCATAATCCTCTTGGGACCTACCAAAGTAATACAATGAAGTAAGTTAGCATGCTTTATTAGTCCCCTGGTCTAAAGTGTTGCCTATTCTAAGAGAAAGAACCAGTAAGATTTGTGAGAGTTACAGGCTAGATGGTTAGAATGGGGCGGGGGGAGTATATTACTTATTTCCTTTGTGAACTTACTTAATCTTCTTCTATACAGATGTAAAATTTCTCAAATGAATTTGAGGCAGATTGGAGTGAAAAATACCCACATAATTAAGACATTATAATTGAAATAAAAGCAGCTTTATTTTCTCTCCATCTGCATTTTTAAGGGGAAGTTAAAGTGATGGTGTCTCACTTCTGAAAGCAAATAATAGTAGAAACATATATTGCATTTTAAATATACACTTTAAACTATTAAATGTAAGTTTAATTAAATGTAATACATTAAATTAAATTAATTAAATATAAATTTAAAATATATTACTTGTTTTACTGATAGTCTACTGGCATGACTGAATAAGGTGAGCAATAGAAAGCAAATAAGGGTTTTGTTTCTCTGATACCACCAGTGTTGTCAACAAATTTATGAAAAAGTATGAAGTGCCTAATTGCAGAAGTCAACATCCATAAGGATTATAATTTCTTTAAAAGTTGAATAGACCTGGTCCTTATCAACATGAAACTTAAAATGAAATCGATAGTTCAAATGAGATGTGGGTATCTCTTCCATGGTCATCAGGGAAGGCTTTGTGGATGAGCTTTGTTTTCAGGAGTTTTTAAGTAAGGGGAAGAAAATGCTAAGTAGTTGTAGAATAGATGGTGTTTATTAAATGGCATTGCTTTGGAGAGATTCAAGGGTGGCAGTAATTGAACTAGTCCAGCAGTTAGTCAGTCTGACATTGGTTGGGCACCAGTGGAATAACTATCTTCTCAACTCTGGTAGGGGGTGAAGATAGGGAATAAGCATGGAAAGTCTGCCTACCAAAAGCTTCAAGGGGCATAGCCCAAACTACATTTCTGAAGAGATGTGTTTCTGCGCATACACATAAAGTTCACAAAGGGTGAAAAAAAGGAACAGAGCAATCATAGCAGTTCGATCAAGATAAATAACTAAATTCAGTTAACTTAGTGACAGTCAAATGTTTGCCAAAATTTCCCTTTCTAATGCATATATATTAGCTAATTTTAACCCAGTTGATGAAACAGATAGTATAAGTCATTCTAATTATTAGAATGCTGATAATGATATAAAATGGCATAAACCATTCTGATTAGCAGGATCCTATAAAGGATAAAAAGAATAAAGTATTGGGCACCTGGGTGGCTCAGTGGGTTAAAGCCGCTGCCTTCGGCTCAGGTCATGATCCCAGGGTCCTGGGATCGAGGCCCACATCGGGCTCTCTGCTCAGCGGGGAGCCTGCTTCCTCCTCTCTCCTCTCTGCCTGCCTCTCTGCCTACTTGTAATCTCTCTCTCTGTGTGTCAAATGAATAAATAAAATCTTTAAAAAAAAAAAAAAAAAGAATAAAGTATTAATAAAATGGCAAATCAAACATTTGTCGTAATCTGGGTTAGCAAGGTAATGTGAGCTCTAGTTCACATTTTCAGTTTAGTAATGTAGGATTTAGTTTCTTCCGATATTCATTTCCAGACTTAGAAAATATTTAGCTACTTCTTAATTTTGTAGTTTTAAAACACAAAAAGCTCTAAGGGGAGAGAAATGAACTCCATGTTACTCTACAAAAGCAGAAATGAGAAAAGATAATAATTCTCATATAAAAATCTAATAAAACATTAATATTTCTGATTATCTCTTTGAAAAGATTCATTGTTTCAGAATTGTTAGCCAAGTCTAATAAAATCCCTCCAAATTTGTCTCTCTGTCCATAGCCTCCTACTCTTTTACTTCTTCACTCCTTCATTCCATCTTCATTATTTCCTACCTCCCATGGAGAGCTCCAATCCCACAATCCCTCTCTTGATCTAATTGATCAGCTTTCTGCCTCCATATCCAGCCCAGACAGACCCAGTGGTCTTCAATTCCATGATACCCTAGACAGAACTCTCAGATGCCTTTTTCTTCACCCATAGATCAATCCAATTAGCCACTATATATGCTCCTATATGTGGCAGCCAAGTGGACTGCTGCCAGAATAAATACTTGCTCTCCCACTGCAGTCACTTTAGAAACACATTTTCCCTGCCCCTGGCCAGTTCACACTCTCATTTACTCCATGATTGTCAGAATAACCTCTCCACTCTTACTCACCCTTCCATGCATTCTCTGAATGATGGCACTTGTCCCACTGAGAGAAAATAAAGACCTCTTAGCTTCAAGACCTCCCTGCCTACAGATTTATTTACACACTTTCCAGATTTACACTCTTTTTGCTCCCAACTGAAGCCAATTTTCTTGTGAATGTTCTGGATCCTTATCTTCTGTTTCCTAAGTGACCTAGTTCTAGCAGTTGGTCACCATTGTCCTACCCTCCCACTTCTTCACCCTGTTTCTTTGTACTTCCTTTTCCTATACTTACAAACATGCACAGCGATCTCCATCTAACAAAAAATAGCAATAAATTAAAACAAACATCTCCCCTAATAAAATATTCCCTCATTCCAGGAAATTCAGATTTTTCCTTGCCCTCTTATTTTCCCCTTTTTTACAAAAACTGGTTATTTTTAAAATAATGCCTATTTATATCATCATGATAGAAATTCAGTCTCATTTTTAAATGAAAATATAAACAGAAAAATCATAGTTAAATACATTGAATACTTCTCAACATCATACAGTCTATTTTTATCTTTGATATTATCTTTTAAATTATAATAATAGAAGGTAGGTAAATTCATATATATTGATTTTTTATATCTTTTTTAAATTTTTTAAAAGATTTATTCACCCATTTTAGAGAGAGAGAAAGATTATGAGTGGTAGGGACAGAATGAGAAAGAATCTTAAGCAGATTCTACACCAAGCTTGGAGCCCAATGCATGGCCTGATCCCACAACCCGGAGATCTCGATCTGATCTGAAGCCAGGAGTCAGATGCTCAACCAACTGTGCCACCCAGACAATCCTATATCCTTTTTTAAATTAAAAAAGTAGTAAGGACTTCTGGACAAGATGATTCAGTGAATTCAACCTTTAATATATTTCCTCTAAAAACAAAATCACCAAAAATAAAATATTAAAAAAAGGGAAAATTCAAAATATTAAGCCAGCAAATCACATATTTAACAAGAGATTAATATCCATAATATATGAGGAGTTGACTCGTATATGACTCAACAACAGAAAAAAAAACTCTATTAAAAAAATGAGCATCTATCTGGAAGCCCACTCAAAAAAAAAATGAGCAAGTAACTTGAATAGATGTTTTTCCAAAGAAGATATATGTATATGGCCAATAACCACATAAAAAGATATTCAACACCACACTAATCATTAGGGAAATGCAGATCAAAACCATAGTAAGATGCCACCTCACACTCATTAGAATGGCCACTATCAAAAAAAAAAAAAACAGAAAAAAACAAATGTTGGTGAGGATGTAGAGAAATTGGAATCCTTGTACATTATTAATGGGAGTGTAAAATGGTGTAGCTGTTATGGAAAATAATATGACAGTTCCTCAAAAAATTAAAAATAGAATAACCACATGGTTCAGCAATCCTACTTCTGGGTATATACCCAAAAGAACTGAAAACAAGAACTTGAACAGATATTTATATACCTGTGTTCATAACAGCATTATTCACAATAGCCAAAAAGTAAAAGGAACTCGTGTCCATCAATGAATAAATAGAAAAAGAAAATGTGCAATGTCTATACAAGGGAATATTATTCAGCCTTAAAAAGGAAGGAAATTTTGACTCCTGTTGAAACATGAATCTTTTTTTTTTTTTTTTGCTATTTGAAGCTTTTATTTTTATTTTTTTTAATTTTATTTTTATTCTTTGCCCAAGGGGTACAGGTCTGTGA
>LNAC01000145.1:3548178-3580992 GCA_002007465.1 Ailurus styani
TATGATAATTGTCTTTCTCTGATTGACTTATTTTGCTCAGCATAATACCCTCCAGTTCCAGAAACATGGATGAATCTTGAAGACATAATGCTAGATAAAAAAAAAAAAAACAGGTACAAAAGTATAAGTACTGCATGACTCCACTTGTATGAAGTACCTGTAACAGGCAAATTCATAGAGACAGGAAGTAGAATGGTGGTTTCCAGGGACTGGGGAAGGGGGAATGGGAAATGATTTTTTTAATGGGTACAGAGTTCAGTTTTGGACAATGAGAATAGTTCTGGAGATGGGTGGTGGTAATAGTTAATTACCACCTACATAGCAAATGTAATTAATATCACTGAACTGTAGAATTAAAAATGACTAGGGTGGCAAACTTTTTGATACATGTATATATTTTACTATAATTTTTAAGAATTAAAATTTTAAAGGTATGAGTCAGGCTTCAAAAATGATAATAGCTCTGTGACCAAAAATGAAAGAAAAACAAAGCTATGAACAGAACCAAAGTGACTTTTAGTGTATGTGTTTGAGGTGGGAGAATACAAAAAAATCCTGGGAGAAAACCAAATCAAAATAAAAACTATGAAAAAAATCTATTCTGTCACATATACATGAAGTCCAATATTTATAACACTTTACAAAGTAAGGAATATTATCCTCACTTTACTCATAAGGAAACAGATTGAAAGGCCTTCAGTAACTTGTGTAAAATCATACAGTCAGAACCAGCATTCCAACCAAGACGTGGCTAACTCTATTGTCTTTTTTATAACTGTGTATTCAAATGTCTCCAAGGTAGAAAAGACTACAGTTAGCTTGCTAATTGACCCTGAGCTGATCCTTTTATTAGAAAGTTGGTAGGCCCCGGGGGGAAAGTCTACATTTACTCAACAAATATTTATTAAACACTAGGTTCCACAAATATAACTATGAATTAGAACAAGGTCGGGAGAGAGAGAGAAAAAGGGAAAGATGGAAGGAAGTGAGAAGGGAAGGAGGAAGACCGCCATGGTGCCTGAGCTGGAAACCATCAAAGGTCCTTTGTATGACTTCTGAAACACTAAAGAAGTCCTTCTTCCAGCAATTATTTGATTTTGACACCTTCTTTGGATCATGAACTGTTCCTGCCCTCTCTCTATACCCACTCCACCCCTACCTTTTAATCTATTGGGGAAAAATCAGAGTTAAAGTCTGATCTTTTATTAGTTTTCATAAAAGCATTAATTCATCTTTCTCCTGCATAGATTACCACTTTAGTAGGGCTCTATGAAAACAGAAAACCCAATAAAAAGACCTAAAAGAATGAAGTTATTAACATAAAAAGGGATATAATGGAACAAATATTTAGAGAAAGCAATGCTTGACCCCTCAGATCACCCCAGCTGGATAGCACTCAAATCTTAATATAAATGTTACTGCTTATACCAAAAGAGTTCACTCTGTCCTTTGACCAAAAGAATAAAGGTATAAAAGTAGGTGATCTTTTGGGCAACACTCTCGGGTCCCTTCCCTCTTCAGGAGCTTTGTACTATCATTTTACTATCACTCAGTAAACTTTGCTTTGCTGCCCATCAAAAAAAAAAAAAAAAGGAAGAATAAGAAGGTGATCTGTTTTCTGTGTACAGGATTCGATATGGATTAGTTTGATTCAACAAACATTTATTGATCTCTGCTCTGTGTCAAACATTCTTAGGCACAGGAAATACAGAGCTGAGTAAAGTACATATCTTCAAAAAGTCTATAGAAACAGACCAATAAGCTAAAATTCATATGAGAGACCATAATGAGATACCATTACATAACCACTAGAATAGATAAAATTAAAAAGTCTTATAACACCAAATATTGATGAAGATGTGAGGCAAAATTTTTTTGGTGAGTGTAAAATAAAATGGTAAAACCCCTTTTGGGGGAAATCTCTCAGTTTCTTATTAAACTAAATGTAAATGCTCATAACCCACAAATTCTGATCCTAGCATTTACCCAAAAGGGTTAGAGACCTGTATCCACAAAAAGACTTGTACAAGAATATTCATGGTAGCTTTATTCATAATAGCCAGAAACTGGAAACAGCCCAAGTATGCATCAAGTAGGCAATGGATCTAAATAAAAGTTATGTATCTATACACTGTAATTTTACTCAGTAATATAAAAAGAATGAGCTTCTGGGTCATACAGCAAAATGAGTGAATCTCAAAAACATCATACTGAGTGAGAGAAGGCTTATACAAAATTATGTACTGTCCCATTAATATAAAGTTCTACAACATGCAAAGCTAGTTGGAAAAAAAATTCAGAACAGTCTTTGTCTCTGAAGGGAGAGGAGGTGGGGATTTCCCAAGAAGGGGCATGAGTGAATTTTTCAGGGTAATGGTAATGTTGTATGTAGGTAGAGGTTTAAGTTGCTCATATTTTTAGTGGCTCTCATAACTTACTTAAGATTGTGCTTTCATGGTCACAGGGCGGTGCACTCCAGGACACACCTGGTTAGCCTCACTATAGCTCCAGGCTTTGTAACAGGTTGACACAGGTGCAAAGCACCCCAGAACACTCTCGGCTCATCCAGTTCAGCTTCAGGTGGCTTGAGAAGGCACACTTGGCTCCGAGTGCTCTAGAAACTCCCAGCTAAAGTCTGCTTCAGATCCAGCCACCCTGCCAGGGTGACCCCTATGAAAAGCACACCAGGAAACCCCCAGCCCATGCCTGCATTCATTCTAGCTACTGAACCCGGGAACCCCCTTCTCAGAGTACCTGGGAATACCTCCACCTGCACCAGCCTCAGCTCCAGTTGCCCAGCCAGACACCCCCTTACACTGAGCACCCCAGGACACCCTAGCTTGCACCCAATTTAGCTTTAGCTGTCCTGCCCAGACACATTTGTCATGGATGGCCCATGGACCACACCAGCCCACACCCACTTTAACTTAAGCTGTTCTTCCAACAATGTGCCCTTCATGGAGTGCCCCAGGACCCCCCCCCCAAGCCCTACAACCCACCTCAGCTCCAACCACCCTTCCAGAGGACCCTCCACGTGCAGTGTCCTAGAACACCCAATTTACACCCACTTCAGCTTCAGCTATCCTCCCTGGGCTCCCTCGGCATGGAAAGCCCAGGGACTTCCCAGCCCACACCACACCTCAGCTTCAGCCAACTTGCTGGGGCACCGTCTAGGCAGAAAGCCCTGGAACACCCTGGCTTGCACCACTTTAGCCTTAGATGTCCTGCCAAGGCACCCACTCCATGAAGAGCCCATGAACAACACTGATCTACACTTACTTCAGCTTTAGCTATCCTGCTAGGGACCCCACTACATGGAGAGCCCCATGACACCCAGCCTATACCAGTCATAGCTCCAGCAAAGTTAATGAAGGTCATCCTAGGGGATGACCATATATAAGACCATTCCCTTCAGGTATAGGAGAAGTAGCTGTTCTGCCTAATCCACAGAAACAAATATAGAATGTTATACAAAATGGGGAGATAGAAGAATATGCTCTAAAAGAAAGAACAAGACAAAACCTCAGGGAAAAAAATAATAAATGCTATGAAGATAAGATATAGGATGGTGGAATGGATAAACAAACAAGATACATTTATATGTGGTCTACATGAGATTCACGTCAGATCTAAAGACACATACAGACTGAAAGTGAAAGAATGGAAAAATATTTACTATGCAAATGAAGGCAAAAAAAAAACTAGGGTAGCAATACTTAGACAAAATAGACTTCAAAACAAAGACTATAACAAGAGACAAGGGAATTTCATAATGATAAAGTGATCAATCCAATGAGAATATAACAATTGTAAATATCTACTCACCCAACACTGCAACACTAAATATGTAAAGTAAATATTAACAGACATAAGGAGAGAAATTGATGGTAATATATTAATGGTAGGGTATATCAACACCCCCACTTACATTAACGGATAGATCACCCAAGCAGAAAATCAATAAGGAAACATTGTCTTTGACACATTGGACCAAATAGACAGCAGATATATATAGAAACTTCTATCCAAAAACAAAAGAATCACATTCTTTTGACGTGCACATGGAACATTGTCCAAAATAGATCACATGTTAGGCTACAAAACAAGCCTCAATCAATTTAAGAGGATTAAAATCATACCATACTTCTTTTCTGTTCAAATTGTATGAAACTAGAAATCAATCAAAAGAAATAAACTGGAAATAACACAAACACATAGAAGCCAAACAATATGATACTAAACAGCCAAAAGCTCAACAAAGTTGAGCTTTCAACAATCAAAGAAGAAATCAAAAAAATACATGGAGACAAATGACAATGAGAACACAACAGTCCAAAATCTTTGGGATGCAGTGAAAGCAGGCCTAAAAGGGACATGTATGGCAATACAAGCCTATCTCAAGAAACAAGAATAAGTGAAAATAAACAAATTAACTTTACACATAAAACAACTAGAAAAAAAAAACCAAGGTGAGTAGAAGGAAGTAAATAATAAATATCAGATTATAAATAAATGAAGGAGAAATAACCCAAAAATTAAATCAGAAATGAAAGAGAAGTAACAATTGATACCACAGAAATACAAATGATTATAATAGACTACTAAAAAAAATTATATGCTAAAAATTGGACAACCTAGAAGAAATGAATAAATTCCTAGAAACAATCTCCCCAAATTGAAGCAGGATGAAATAGAAAATATGAACAGACCAGTTATTAGTAAGGAAATTAAATCAGTAATCAAAAAAACTACCAAAAAATAAAAGTCCAGGACCAGATGAATTTACAGGTGAATTCTACTAAACATTTAGAAAAGAATAAAAATATTCTTCTCAAACTATTAAAAAAGTAGAAGAGGAAGGAAAACTTTCAAATACATTTCATAAGGTCAGCATTACCCTCATACCAAAACCAGATAAAAATACCACAAAAAAAGAGAACAAAAAGCTACAGGCCAATATCCCTGATGAGCATAGATGCAAAAATCCTCAACAAGGGGTGCTGGGTGCTCCATCACTTACATGTCTGCCTTCAGTTCAGGTCAGGATCCCAGACCATCAATCTCCTTGCTCAGCCAGGAGTCTGCTTCTCCCTCTCGCTCTGCCCCACCTGCTTATGCTCACTTTTTCTCTATGTCAAATAAATCAATAAAATATTTTTTAAAGATTTTATTTATTTATTTGACACAGAGAGAGAGATATCAAGTAGGCAGAGAGGCAGGCAGAGAGAGAGGAGGAAGCAGGCTCACCGCTGAGCAGGGAGCCCGATGCAGGGCTGGATCTCAGGACCCTGAGATCATGACCTGAGCCGAAGGCAGAGGCTTTAACCCACTGAGCAACCCAGGCACCCCCAATAAAATATTTTTTAAAAATTGTTTTAAAATCCTCAACAAAATATTAGCAAACCACATTCAACAATACATTAAAAAGCTTATCCCCACCACTTGGGCTTTATTCCAGGGCTATAAGATGATTTAATATTTGTTTATCAGTCAATTTGATATACCACATTAACAAAACAAAGGATAAAAATCATACGGTTATCTCAATACATTCAGAAAAAGCATTTGACACATTCAACAGCCATTCGTGATAAAAATTCTCAATAAAGTGTGTTTAGAGGGAACACAACTCAATATAATAAAGGCCATTTATGAAGAGTCAACAGTTAACATCATACTCAATGGTGAAAACTTGAGAGCTTTTCCCCTGAGACTGGGAACAAGACAAGGAGTTCCACTCTTGCAACTTTTATTCAACACAGTACTGGAACTCCTAGCCACAGCTATCAGACAAGAAAAAGAAATAAAAGACATCCAAATTCATAAGGAAGAAATAAACCTGTTACTCTTTGCAGATGACATGACACTATACATAGAAAATCCTAGAGATTCCAAAAAACTATTAGAACTGAACTATGAATTCAGTAAAGATGCAGGATACAAAAGTAAAATACAGAATTCTGTTGTATTTCTATACATTAATAACTAAGTAGCAGAAAAAGAAGAAAACAATACCATGTACAATTGCATCAAAAGTAGTAAAATAGAAATAAACTTAACCAAGGAGGTGAAAGACCTATACTCTGAAAACTATAAGACATTGATGAAAAAAATTGAAGAAAACACAAAAAAAATGGGAAAATATTCCATTTTCATGGATTGGGAGAACAAATATTGTTAAAATGTCCTTACTACCCAAAGCAATCTACAAATTCAATGCAATCCCCATCAAAATACCAATAGCATTTTTCAGAAAACCAGGACAAGTAATACTAAAATGTGTATAGAACCACAAAAGACCCCAAATAACCAAAGCAATCTTGAGAAAGAAAAACAAAGCTAGAGGTATCACAATTCTAAGTTTCAAGATAAACTATAAAGCTGTAGAAATCGAAACAGTATGATACTGGTATAAAAATAGAGACACAGATCATGGAACAGGATCAAGAGCCCAGAAATAAATCCACACCTATATGGTCAATTAATCTTTGACAAATGAGGCAAGAATATATAATAGGGAAAATATGGTTTCTTTGATGAATGAATGGTACAAGGAAAGTTGGACAGCTACATGCAAAAGAATGTAACTGGACCACTTTCTTACACCATACACAAAAATAAACTCAAAAAGGATTAAATACCTAAATGTAAGACCTGAAACTATGAAAGTCCTAGAAAGGACACAGGCGGTTATTTTTCTGACATCAACCATAGCAACATTTTTCTAGATATATCTCCTAAGGTGAGGGAAACAAAAGCAAAAATAACCTATAGGAACTACATCAATATAAAGTTTTGCACAGCAGAGGAAACCATCAACAAAAAAACAAGGCAACCTACTGAATACCAGAAGATATTTGCAAATGATATCTCCAGTAAGGGGTTAGTATCCAAATATATAAAGAACTTATACAACTCAACACCAAAAAACCCATAACAACCTGATTTAAAAATGGGTAGAGGACCTGAATAGACATCTTTCCAAAAAGACATACAGATGGCCAAGAGGCACATGAAAAGATGCTCAACATCACTAATCACCAGGGAAATGTAAATCAAAACCACACTGAAGCACCAGAATAACTAAATTCAAAAAAGACAAGAAATAAAAAAGTGTTGGACAGGATGTGGAGGAAAAGGAACCCTTGTATACTATTGGTGGGAATGTGAATTGGTACAGCCACTGTGGAAAACAGTATGAAGTTTCCCCCAAAAATTAAAATACCATATGATCCAGTAATTCTACTACTGAATATTTACGCAAAGAAAAAGAAAACATTCATTTGCTACTTGCACTCCTATGTTTATTGCAACATTATTTAAAATAGCCAAGATATGGAAGCAACCTCTGTGTCCATTGATAGACAAATGGATAAGGAAGATGTGGTACACACACTAGAATATTACACAGACTTAAATAAGGACAAGATTGTGACATTTGAGACAACATAGATGGACCTAGAGGGTACTATGCTAAGTGAAATAAGACAGACTGAGACAAATACCATACAATTTCATACACATGTGGAATCTAAAAGAAAAAAAGAATAAGCAAAAACCAGAAAAAGACCTGTAAATACAGAAAACAAACAGATGATTGCCAGAAGGAAGCAGGGCATGGGCAAAATGTGTGAAGGGGAGTGGGATATATAGGCTTCCAGTTATAGAATAAATAAGTCATAGGAATAAAAGGCATAGCATAGGGAATATAGTCAATGATACTGTAATAGTGCTGTATGGTGACAGTAGCTATGGTTGTGGTATAATACAGCATAACATACAGAACAGTTGGACACTATATAGAAAATAGAACACTATATATAGAAACATTATATATAGAAAATAGAACACTATTTTATATACCTGAAACTAATGTAACATTGTATGTAAATTATACTCAAATTTTAAAAAATTAAAAAAAAAGGAATTCAGAGAATATAAACTTTTCTTGTAAGAAAACTACAGCTCCTTGAGAGGTGAGGAGAAGTTACCAAACAAAAATTATGCATTGCATTGCATGTAAATTTTACCTAACACTTAAAATATAAAGAACTGAAAACAAATGTAGAACTTTACATGTTATGTATAAACTTTGGATGATATGTATTCTGAATTATTTGGAAGGAAGTATATCAATATCTGCAACTTACTGTGAAATGCATTTTTAAAAAATGGATTGATGCATGGGTAGAAGGACAGAGATATGACAAAATAAACACAGTAAAATGTTAACTAAAATCAGTGCAAAATCCTTTCAGCTTTTCTATCTGCTTGAAAATGTTAGTGATAAAGTGTTCAGGGAAATTGTATGAGAGTATAAAAGACATGTAAGGTTCAGAGGTACAGAAAAGAAAGTATTTCACTCTAACTCTCTAACTGTGGAGAGGAGTTCAAATGTTAGCGACACTATCAATGAGAAGGTGATGTCTGAGTTGTGCTGGATGAATAGGATTCCACCAGGCAGTCAACTAAGTTGGTGAATGAGCATATTTGATTAGCTGCATGTAATCTGATCTTGCTGGAACATGGGGGTGTAAGGAAGAGCAACCAGAGGTGTGGATAAAGTAGTAAGCAGAGGCCAAATCATAAAAAATTGTGTGCATTGTGCTAAATTTTTATCTTGTTAGTGATGGGGACTTATTGTAGGCTCTATTTTTTTTTAAGATTTTATTTATTTATTTGACAGAGAGAGACAGCAAGAGAGGGAATACAAGCAGGGGGAATGGGAGAGGGAGAAGCAGGCTTCCTGCTGAGCAGGGAGCCTGATGCAGGGCTCGATCCCAGGGTCCTGGGATCATGACCTGAGCCAAAGGCAGATGCTTAACAACTGAGCCACCCAGGCACCCCTACTGTAGGCTTTAAACATAGGTGGGTGATCCATATTGTACTCTGGAAATAATTTGAAAAAGAAATTTCCAAAATGAAGGTTGTTGCAATAGCCCTGATAAGGGGTAAGAGTAGCCTGAATTGAGCCAATGGAGGTGCAGGTGGTGAGGAAGCATTGGATTAAGAAACTATTTGGGAGTTAAGATTCACAGGAGAGAAAATGTACAGACCTGGTAATTGAGGAGATGTGTGGGGTGAGAGAAAGAGAAGAGTTGAGGGTGATATTAAAGGTTCTGAGTGAATAATGATAGAATATAAGGAGGTGAAGGCAAGTTTTAGGAGAGAAAATGTATACCATTGGGGAAATTTTTTTTTTTTTAATGCCTATATAGAATGCCCTGGTGGACCTGCTCAGGAGGCTATTGAACATAAAATCTGGACGTTTTGGATTGATTGACTTTTGCATTTACTTTTTATCATCTACTCAAATTCTAATTCATTCCAAAGAGGATTTTGGAGATAACAATTACTATACGGTGAAAGCCATCAAACTAGATGTGACCTAGTGTATTAATAGCCCCTTTCAGGTTGCAAAGAGAAAAATCAATCATATATTCCATAGCCATTCACATACAGTTGTGTTTTTATGGAGATACAGTCTGTGTGTCCGTAGTGTATTAGAATGCTGAAGAAGTACTTTGGAAATGAGGTTGCTGATTCCAGCTTCCCCACTAGCCATGTGACCTGAGCAACTTTCTTAAGCTCTCAGAGGCCTCTGATATGAGAAAGCTAAACCATTTGATTTTTTTCTATCCCTTCCAGCTCTCCAACGGGAAATTTCTTTGAGCTCTACTTCATGATACATTGTGCAAGCCCATTTCTTCTCTTTGGTTACCTCCACTTGGCCACCAAGGTACTAATTAACACTTCAACTTGAGAAGGTTAAAATGTCATTGCTCTTTCCTGTATGTGATGATAAAAGAACATTAAAAAGGTAAAGACTGGCATCACTAAAATTGGTGTTTGCACCCTGAGGTTTGGGTTTATACAGAGTTACTCTATCCCATGACATCATAGACCGTGTAAATCCAGCTCCACACCAAGAAAGACCCCTTAAAGCAGTTTCATTTAAAGATAATGAAGGGCATCCTTATGCTGTGGTCTTCTGTACATTCCCATAGAAATCACAGTGTTTTCCAATTATAACAAGAGTTTTCAGACAACTGCAGAGTGTAAGTTTCAAGAAAGAGAATAATCAACTATCCATACAACCAAGCACAAAGCTCTCTTTTTAAATATGAGTAAGAACATGACTTATGACCAAATGACCTAACAAGGTAGCGATGCATGGAACATGCATCGTCACAAGCTTCACAGAACAATAAAGATGCATGGAACAAAATGTAGAGCAAAATTGTTAGGAAACCCCCAGCACAGTCAGCATGCTATGTTCAAGTTGTGACAAACTTCATGGTACACCAATTTGGACTATACCTGTCCAATGCCTGCAATTCTCTTCCCCCTCTCCTCTGTCTGGAAACGTTTATACCCACTGTTCTCAAGCTTGAGTGTGTATCAAATCCCGTGGAAGGCTTATTAAATACAAACTGCTGGTGCCTTCCCTCAGAGATCATGATTCATTAAGTCTGGAAAGGGCCCAAGAACCAGCATTTCTAACAAGTTTCTACATAATACTGATGCTGCTGGTCCAGGAACCATCCTTTAAGAACCATTGGCCTTACACCTACTTGTATTTCAAAAGCCTAGCTTAAATCCCACTCCTGAATGAAGATGGGGTGGAGAGGGGAAGCCTTTCACCTTTTTCTTCTTCCCCCAGGAGACTATAGACAGCTTGTTGTTAGAGCTACATTACAGCTCTAGTCCTGCTTCTGCTCTCATTGTCTGTCTTCACTGCTCACCCACACTGCTCTCTTGTGAGCTCCTGAAAGGTAGGCCCAAATCTTACTCATACTTTTATGTTTCCTCATATCTAAAGCAGTGTCTGTCCCCACCAGACACTTAATAAACATACCTGGAAAAAAAAATTATAGAAATTAACAAAAGAATGACTGTGAAAGCACTTTTAAAGTCAAAGTGCTATGAAAAACATGTTGTAAATGAATCTCCTCAAGATCTGGTTAAAATGCAGATTCTGATTCAGGAAGTTGAGGGTGGGGCCTGAGAGTCTGAATTTTTAACAAGTTCCAGGTGAAGCTAATACTGTCCATAGACCACACTTTAAGTTTCAAGGCCATATAACAGTGGTTCCCAGCCTTGACTGAACATTAGAATTACCCAGGGACCTTTGGCAACCCAGTATTGGCCCACTTCCCAAACCAGCTCAGTCAGAATCTCTCGATGTGGGTCCCAGGCATCAGTGTCTTTTAAAAGCTCCTCAGTAATTATAATGAACATCCAGAGTTAAGAGCAGCTGACATCTAAGTCCCCACACATGATCTGGTCAAATTACATAAATCCAAATTTGTACAGTCCAAATTATTAGAATTTCACACTACATTTAATTGTATTGATTTTGATAATTCCAAATACATCATTTTATTCTCTTTAAGGTACTTACTTAACATAGTATCATATCCTTATCCAGCAGATATCATTATCTAAAAGCCAGACAGGAGAGAAATTTCTGGCAGCTTTTAATATAAAGCTTTACTTAATGTTTCTCAAACTACCATGTTAAAAAAAAAAACTGGACAATTATAATTATGATATATACTTTTCTTAGAAATAGAGCAATGTGGGACACCTGGGTGGCTCAGTAGGTTAACCATCCAACTCTTGATTTCAGCTCAGGTCTTGATCTGGGTTGTGAGTTCAAGCACCACACTGGGGCCCAGTGTGGAGCTTACTTGGGAAGGGAAGAGGAGGGGAGGGGGGAAGGAAAGAAAAGAAAGAAATAGAGCAATGTATCCCCAAAGAAAGTGCTGTCCACATTAATAGATGTTAAATGCCAGAAAACTGACTTCCAGAGTAGACCATTGTTTTCAGTCTTTCTTAAGGAAATAGAGTCACCTTTTTTTAAATCTATTTTTAAAAAATTATCAAATAAAAATCCATATTTGTGCAGGTAAGTTAGACTTCTTTCACACTACAAAAGATCTTAATACACACTTTTGCTGTTAAACCACCAGAATGCTTTTAAAATATTGTCCAACCTACAACTCAATTTCCTACTAACTTTTCACAAATACATCTCTGCCATAATATGAGGAATGACTATATGGTTGACTTTAATCTTGGTGTTTAAAAAAGCAGCCCAGGGGCACTTGGGTGGCTCAGTTGGTTGGGACTCTTGGTTTCGGCTCGAGTCATGATCTCAGGGCTATGGGATCAACCTGCGTTGGGCTCCATGCTCAGCAGTGAGTCTGCTAGAGATTCTCTTTCCCTCTCCCTCTGCCCCTTCCCCTGCTCATACTCTCTCTCTTTCTCTCTCTCAAAATAAACACATAAAATCTTAAAAAAAAAAAAAAAAAAAAAAGCAGTCCAGATAATAGTAAACTTTCCCACACTGGGGTGATTCGTTTTAACATTGCCCTAGAAATAGGCTACATAATCCATCCCAGATCCCTGACTCCCAGGCTCCAGGCAGCAAGTACCAAAGTCACCCCTTACCAGAATGTGCCTTAAAATGTGATATATTCTCTACCTGTACTAGGTAGAGATACTGGCCAATGCTGCAGACTCCAGTGTTCTGCAGCTGATTCTCAGAATGAAAAAGAGAAGCTCAATTATGCATCTGGACAAACCAAAGTTGAGTGCTTGAAATCAAGCTCTTATAGGCCTCTTATCTTTTAAGAATAAAAGATTGAAATGAAAAGCTTTGAAAGACTAATAGCTGAAGCTCTTTATTAAGTACATCTTAAGTACATTAAGAACATCTTATGATGTTCTTTTTCTGATAATTCCAACTATCCAGGCAATTGTAATCATCAAAGATATATTTGAAACAGTATGATTTACATATAAAAAAGGGCAAGAGTGGTGCCACCTTCAATAAATTGTGCTATTATGAAAATAACCACCTGACAGAAAGAAAAAGTGCCAAACATAAGCCAAAGGGCTATCTATCCATAAATTTCCCGAAATTCTTACTCTTATGCCTGAACTCAAAACAAAACAAAAAATGCTTTGAACGTATTAAGAAAAGGCATTATGAAATCTAAGATCTCACTTTTAGTCCTCTCCAGTTAACACCTTAAAATCTGTTTTCTAGTTTATCTCTTTTCTAAAAGTTTTCTAAGATCATCAATAACATCCCACAGAAAACAGAAGAGGTACCAGAAATCTGGAGAATTTCTTATTCTTGATTTTCAACAAAGGGAAGAATATGACTTTTTTAAAACCAAAGTGGGTGGTAGGCACGTCTGTCATTAATCTCGGAAATATTCTAGAATGGATTATTTAAAAGACAGTAAGCACTGAAAGAGGAAACGGTAATCACAAGGAACCACCCTGAATTCAAGAACCCACATGACAAGTTTTTTTGCTCTTTTTCCTAAGATTAGTGGTGTGATAGGGAATCACATAGCTGCTCTAGATATTATAAATCTGCATTTCAGGAATCATGATATCTTTGCAGGCCAATGGATAAATGGACTGTTTAAAAGTGTAGTAGAGCAAACCCAAAGAATGCTGAATTAGAAGTCAAAGTCACCCCAGAGACAGATTTCTAAAAGCATTCAACAGAGTTTTATCCTTGTCCCTAACTAGCTCATGCTTTTATTGGCAACTTAAATGAGGGTATTTGTGGCCCAATGATCAAATTTCCAGACAGCATGAAGACAAAAAAAAGCAATAATGGTCAATGATTGAATTAGAGCACAAAAAGGTCACAACAATCTACACCAACAGGCTAGACTGAGTTTAATGGGATAAACTCAAAGTTCCTCAGTCCAGCTCATCTACTACCTCCTGGACCAGAACCAGAGAAATTGGATCTCTCAGGGCCAACAGATGAAGGAAAATGCTAGTTGGGAAAAAATTCCAGGAGAGTGTTCAGCATAAGGCCTGGCACGTAGTAAATGCTCCAAAACACTAATTATTGTTAGCATCTTGATTATTCATTATTACTTCCTTTACCACATGAGGTTCTGCCAGGAAAACAAATCTACCTTTTAAAGGTAGATTCCATGTTTCCAGCAATTGAAAAACGGAGCCGGGCTCTTCATTCTGTGCCATGTTTTAGCTCTGGCGAATATACGAATGTATGGCCTCTTGCCTAGCTTCTTATTGGAGGAGGACAGAGGGACCAATCATGTACTTTGTGTCTATGTTAGTATGTTAATAATCTGGCCTTCCATATGTCCTTTATTTGGACTTTCCTGAGCTGCCAACTGTCTAGTTATTTCCTTTTTTTTTTTTAAAGATTTTATTTATTTGACACAGAGAGAGAGAGATTACAAGTAAGCAGAGAGGGAGGCAGAGAGAGAGAGGGGGAAGCAGGCTCCCCACTGAGCAGGGAGCCCGATGCGGGCCTCGATCCCAGGACCCTGAGATCATGACCTGAGCCGAAGGCAGAGGCTTTAACCCACTGAGCCACCCAGGCGCCCTGTCTAGTTATTTCTAAACAAATCTGAAACACATTTATGATCCTAATAGCTACCATTTATTCAGTGCTTAGTATGTACTAGCATTCAGCCAGATATTTATAGATATATTATCTCTAAAAATCACCAAAACCCAGCAGGGTAGGTATCATTACTTCTTCTTTTTTTTTTTTTTTTCCCCATGAGGAAACTGAAGCTCAGAGGATCTTTAGAAACTTGTGAGTTGAAAGAATCAGAAGCCAACTGCCTAGGTCACCTTTTTACTCTCTGTGAGGTCAGATAATTGTTCTTAAGTATTTTATTTAAATTTTTTAAAAAGATTTTTATTTATTTATTTATTTGACAGAGAGAGAGAGATCACAAGTAGGCAGAGAGGCAGGCAGAGAGAGAGAGGGGGAAGCAGGCTCCCCGCCGAGCAGGGAGCCCGATGCGGGCCTCGATCCCAGGACCCTGAGACCATGACCTGAGCCGAAGACAGAGGCTTTAACCCACTGAGCCACCCAGGCGCCCTGTTCTCAAATATTTTAGCCATCTTAGAATGATAGCTGCCACTCCACGTTCCTAACCTTAGTCGAATACTTCTACAGATGCATTTTGCATTTTGTCATCACAGTGCAGAATGGACATATTTTGACCTGTTCACCGAGGATCACTTAAATCACAGTTGTGGTGGAGGCATCCAAGATTCTGAAAGAATTCTCCATTTAAGCCCAAATCCTCACCTTGCTGGACTCATAAAGTTATCCTTTATTGAGACTAATACCTCCTCACCATTGTCACACTAGGACTCCTGAACTAAGGCCCTCCCTTCCTGTGTCCTTTCTTCCAAAAATTAAATGACCCCCATATGGGAGAATAAACTGCTGGCTAGAAGGCTTCCCCTGGGGATCCTTGGGTGGTTCAGTTGGTTGGGCAGCTGCCTTTGGCTCAGGTCATGATCCCGGGGTCCTGGGATCAAATCCTGCGTTGGACTCCTTACTTGGCAGGGAGTCTGCTTCTCCCTCTGCCTTTGCCTGCCACTCTGCCTGCTTGTGCTCTCTCTGATAGATAGATAGATAGATAGATAGATAGATAGATAGATAGATAATCTTAAAAAAAAAAAGAAGAAGAAGAAAGCTTCCTCTGAGCCCCAAACCACCTCATTGTAGGTATAATGCCCCTGCAGGACTGCAGTAACTGAGCTACATAGAAAATGTCATGATAATATGCAGTGGAAGTTCCATTTTCAGCTGAGATTCCATTTAGGACATAATTTAAAGACCTTTACATCACTGCAGTGTTACAGATTGTTTATCTATAGAGAGTAAATTCAAACATACACACAGACAGTTCACATGAGAGAACAGAGCTAAAACAGCCAGGAGGATTCCTAGCTGATAAATTAAAGCCAGATTCCCAAGTCTCTAACCTTCTGGATTCACCTTTTGCTTTAACATCCAAATGCACTGGCTCAACCCTCCATCCTAAGTACTATGGGCACTAGAGATAGAGCATGAAAAACAGATTAAAATAGACCTGCCCTCATAGAGCTTTCATTTAGTGTGTGTGTTTGGCGTAGGGACATTGAGGAGGGGATGGGCAGCTCTGGAAGGTTTGCTCTGAAACCTACTTCCTTGTCTTCCCCTGTATCCTGGTAGCTGATGCCATCTCTTCTGCCCAGATGAGAAATACTACCCCCATTTTCTTCACTCCCCACAGAACACCAAACTGGTATATATAATAGGCTTTTGTAGAAAGAGATCAGAACATTATGAAATGCAAGCAACAACTTAAAATGGAATATTGAAAACTACTGATCTAAAAAGCCCACTACTCATTCTCCCTGGTGGGCAGTTTCTTGCTGTCCATATTCTCCCTTGGGCTCTGGCATGTTGCCATCCTCTCTACATTCCTCGCAGGATTCTTTTCCCAGCCACTGATTCTCCTAACTGCCAGATTCTGACCCTCAGCTTCCTTTTTCTTTTCTTTTCTTTTTCTCCCCTTTTCTTTTCTCATGCAAAGCAATTCACCCTTGGCTTGTGGACTATGCCCTGGGGTGAGGTGGATGAAGAGAGGGGGGCTTCACTTTTCCCATCCAAAGAGTCTGCCAAAAATTTTTTTTAAAGCCATCTTTTCTGTTGTGAATCAGGCCATTCCTCTATTATGTTAAAGCCCTGCAGCCTGTTCTGGTTACAGTAGGACTTTTTTTCTCATTGCCATCAGCCAGCAATTGTGGGAAAACAACATGCAGAATGAATTGCTAAAGACTACTCCTGAAGTAGAATTTAAGCATTCTCATTAACTAAGACTTGGGAAAATGTCATTTTCATTTCATTTCAATTACAGATTCCAAGCAAGTAAGTGATCAATCCAGTATACTCAATATTGAGCAAGTAGAAAGTGAGAGCATTTTGAAAAATTAAAGCTGGATCACTACCTCACATATTAGCTCAAAATGGCTTTCAAATATATCAAAGATTCAAACAAAAAAGAAGGAACCATAGAATGTGATTAAAGTTTTTAAAAATAATATTCTTGGAGTAGAAAAGACTTTCTAAGTATAATATTGAACCTAAGAAACTAAAGGGATAGAGTTAGCAATCTCATTACGTGTAAATTCTAAACTTCTATATAGGAAAACTACCATAAATCAAGTCCAGAAAAAAAAGGAAAACATTGTAACACACAAAATACATTAGAGAATAATTTCCTCAACAAACAGCTCAAATCACATCAAAATGAACAACAAATTTTTTAGAAGTAGGCAAAGAACGTGAACAGGCAGTATACACACACACAAATGGTCAGTAAAGGTATATAAATATGTTCAACTTCACTCCTACTTAAATAAGTAAACATTTTGAAAAAGGTAATTTTTCCACCTAGCAGATTGGCAAATATATCAGCATTTACAATACCTAGTATTGGTAATGATAAAATACGTATTTTCATACATGATATGACATATATATTAATGTAAACTTTTGGATAGATAATTAGGCAAGCAATATCTGACTCAAATTCCGTTTGTAGACATTTTTCCTCAGATATATGTAAAAGAATGTTTTAGTTCAACAATGTTTATCATGGCAACACGATTCTTACAACATAAATGCCCATCAGAGAAATAGTTATGTCAATCATAGTGCATTCATATAATAAAATACTATGCAAAATACTACACAATCCTATTAAAGAATGAGGTAAGTTACTGTTATAGTTGTATCATAGATTACTACTAAGTAGAAAAAAAAAAGCAGTGATCCCATTTGTAAAAAGAAAAAATATTCACATAGCACTTCTGAGTCTCAGTCTAAAACCTTCAGTGTACCCAAATGATTTTGTTTCTCCAGAACTGGATAGAATGCCTATATTAAATTCCTGTTCAACCAAGTGGCCAAAACTTAACCAATTTAATGTCCTGCTTTCCCAAGAGTTGTTTTGTTTTGTTTTGTTTAAATCTGCTAAGGTCTCTTTTTAAGTTCCAGGGGGTTACAGCATGGCAATGCAGCCAAGAGCCAAGTACATCTATTCCAAACCATGCTGGCATCAATGAGTCATCTTTTTTTCCATCTGGTTTACCATGGTCACTTCACTGACTGACGTTTAGCTGGAACCCACCACTATACCCAGTACAATGTTTTAGCTAACTGTTAAAATGTTGAAAAACTTCTAAACTAATTGGTAAACAGATGCTGTCCCCAAACACTCTCCTCCATCCACTAGACTTGGCCCTCTGACTTTCCTCCACCCTAAGAGCTACCCTTACTTCTTCCACAATCGAATAACTAAAAGGTTATCGCCAGGCACAGCCAGGACTTCCAGGAGCCTGCTCCAGTGACACAGCTAGCATGTCTTCAAACTGGCAAGTACTCATGCTATACCCACTGCTAAATATTGTTGATGCTGTCTCCCTCAAAATACTGCCAAGATAATCTATTCATAAGACAAAACTGAGTTTATTGCTTACTGTGATACAAGAAAGAACTACCTTGACAGAGTCTAGTTATATCTTGGAGTGGAAAGGTTAAGTTGGGATATTTATGAGATTCAGGCTTTTGGCTTAAGGCAAGTTGTCAAGTAAGGAAGTATTTTAATTAATATTGGGTAAGGATCATGACATAAGGTTTGTGATTGGTATACACAGCAAGGTAAGTGTTTTGAGGCAAGAGTTTTAGAGTCTTAGAGAATAAATTGTCATTTTGTGCTATGTATTAAATATTTTAATGTTTATTTAAATGGATGTTTAGAGAAGTTCTTGAAATGGAAAATGCATTTATTTATAATTTGTATCTTCCTGGTTAAGATTTTCCTGAAATAACAAAGCCATGTTAATGAAGACATTGAAATAAGAAAGTTATATTAATGTAGAATATATACTACTTATTTGTAGATGGTTTTAGTTTTCCTCTTGTGGTCCTCTTGTGGTCTTCTTGTGGTCATTCTTAAGCCCAAGCTGAAGGGTGGACCCTTAGCATCTGGAAACATGATCAGTCTGGAAGTTCACTACTCTTTGATTGTTGTGATTATGCATCACATTTCTTTAAGTGGTCTTTCTAATCTGCTTAAATGCCAATTTTTTTCTATTCTTTTTTGGATGATCATTTGTTGGATCATTTGATGGATCAATGACTATGCAATAGGACTTGGACTCAGAATATCATCCCTCTGAACACTGCAGCACAAGAGTTTATGATCAGTTTGTAGTCCACTTTTCATCCATAAGCCAAAAGTGCTCCAATTAAACCAGAGAACAGATCCCATCCCCAATCTGAAGAATCTGCAGAGCCAGGTATATAGTATCAGCTAACTTACCTAAATTATAGTTTGTTTATTTATTCCCTAGAGCTTTTTAATAATATTAAAGATCCCAAAAGGGGTCTGCGGAAATATAAATACAACATTTGTCCCCAAAATCTACACAATATACCCTTCAAGTGGCCAATATTAAATCTAAAATTCTCTGTTCTGAACTAATGCCTTTGAATTTCATGAACTTCTTAGATGAATTGCCTTGGTAGAATTCTCTATCTCCCTCTACACCATAGCATGTAAGGTGTCCCTACTTTCTGGACTTATTATAATTTTTTATAAGAAATAAAGTTAAGGAAAGAGACTGAAAGAGAGGAAAGCAATCCAGAATTCCCCTCTGGTAGATAGGGTTTCAATTTTCTGGCTAAAGCCCAAATTTTCTCCTTCTTGATTTAAGTTATCTCATAGTATCTTGTTCTATGAGGGAAACCAATAGGCCAAAATGGGCTCTGTGTAAGATCAGGAACTATCCTGGATGAAGGTATCACTTTACCAACATAACAAGTTCCAGTACAGTTTGCAAGTAGCACCGAAGGTCTTTGTACACAAATCCTATACCAATCATAGAGGGTACTCTATGATCTGTTTTTAGCCAAAATACCCTCAAGACATTGTCACATAGTGTTGGAATATTTTGGCACCATGAATCAAGAATGATTCAGGACCAGATAATGAAATTTGTAGTAGCAAGATCATTAGCAAAAGTAAAGTAGTCTTATTTATAAGATCTATAAAAGTAAGACAGTCTCTAAAAATATACCATCTGTTCCCTGATTCTCTTCCAAACTCTATTCCTGTGAAAGTTCAGTTACAAAGCTGCTCCCATGAGAGATCTTCAGTATTTTGGTAGAGACAGGAATTTTCTTTCCTAAATAAGATATGATAAAGCATTTTAAACTTATGGCTGTGTGGCCTGTTGTAGTGTTGCCATCTTAAAAGCCACCTAACAATTGAATCAAATTACCCAGAAAATCAACGGGTCCATTACAAGTAACCAGTACCAAAGAAAGATGGATGGCTCCCACAAGAAAATCCAACAGTCAATCTTGTTAAATGCATTAGCCAGTTCACAAGTAAAATGTAGACAGATATTCTGACAGGGCACCTGCTATGTGGAATCCCCAGGAACCCCAACCCATGCCAGCCACAGCTCTAGCCAACCAACAAAAGTCACCAAGCACACCGTACATATGGGATGACCATTCTTTCAAGTTAGAAGAAGCAGCTGTTATGCGTGATCCTTAGAAACAAAAACAGAAAGTCAAGCAAAATGGGGGAACAGGAATATGTTCCATAAGAAAGAACAAAACAAAAACTCAGAAAAAAATAACTAAATGAAATGGAGAAAAGTAATATACCTGATAAAGAATTCAAGGTAATGATCATAAGATACTCACCAGACTGGAGAGAAGAGTGTAAGAACTTGGTGAGATCTTCAATAGAGATAGAAAATATAAGAAGAATTAATCAGAGTCAAAGAATGTAATAATTGAAATTAAAAAAAACAGAGGGAATTGAAGGTAGATTAACAGATGCAGAAGAATGTATTAATAATCTGTAAGACTGAGTAATGGAAAGCACCCAAGTTAAACAGCCAAAAGAGAAAAGAATTTGTAAAATGAGGATAGATTAAGGAATCTCTTGGACAACATCAAGCAAACAAACATTCATATTATAGGGCTTTCAGAAGAAGAAGAGAGACGAAGCAGTAAAACACTTATTTGAAGAAATTACAGCTGAAAACTTTCCTAACCTGGGGAAGAAAATAGACATCCAGATTCATGAAGCACAGAGCATTCCAAACAAGATGAACCCAAGGAGGTCCACACCATAGCACATAATAATTAGAATATCGAAGGTTAAAGATAAGGAGAAAAATTTTAAAGCAACAAGAGAAAAGCAAAAAATTACCTACAAGGGAAAATCTTTAAAGTTCTCAGCTGATTTTTCAGCAGAGACTGCAGGCCAAAAAGGAGGAGAATGATATATTCAAAGTGCTGACAGCAAAACACCTACAACCAAGATTTTCAACTCAGCAATGTTTTTGTTCGAATTGGAAGGAGAGATAGAGTTTCCCAAACAAATGAAAGATAAAGGAGTTTATCACCAGTACACCAGCCTTACAAGAAATGTTAAAGGGGCTTCTTTACACAGAGGCCATAATTAGATGTAAGAACATCACAAATAAAAAGATGTAAAATATGACAACATATACCAAACACAGAGAAGGGAAAAGAAAGAATGAAAGAATGAAAGGAAGGAAGGAAGGAAGGAAGGAAGAAGGAAGGAAGGAAGGAAGGAAAAGAAAAGAAAGAGAGAGAGAGAGAGAGAGAAAGAAAAAAAGAAAGAGAGAGAGAAAGGGAGGGAGGGAGGGAGGGGAAAAAAAGAAAAATTTTTTTCTGATTTTTTTTTTTCTGTTTTTGAGCTTCAATGACCATCAAATTAATATACACTACTATTTACTTGGGATGTTATACATGAACCTCATGGTAACCACAAACCCAAAATCTATGATAGATACATTAAAAATAAAGAGAAAGAAACCCATAATTAACACCATAGTAACCCATCAATCACAGAGAGAGCAGGAGAAGAAAGGAGCAAAGAGGAACAGCAAAAACAACCAGAAAACAAATAACAAAATGGTAATAAGTATATACCTATCAAATATTTTAAGTGTAAATGGCCTGGGGCACCAGGGTAGCTCAGTTGGTTAAGCCTCTGACTCTTGATTTCAGCTCAGGTCATGATCTCGGGGTTGTAGGATCAGGCCCAGCATCAGACTCTGTTTCCAGTGCAGAGTCTGCTTGTCCCTCTCTCTCTACTCCTCCCCCTCATTGTCTCTCTCTCTCTCTCTTTCAAATAAATAACTAAATAAATAAATAAAGGCTTTTTTTTAAAGTAAATGGCCTAAGCACTTTAATCAAAAGACATAATGTGGCAGAATGGATTTTAAAAAAATAAATAAAAAGACTTATCTATATACTGCCTACAAAAGATTCATCTCAGAACTAAAGACATATACAGACTGAAAGTGAAATATGGAAAAACATTTACCATGCAAATGGAGTGGGGAAAAAAAGGATAGGGTAGCCATAATTATATAAGACAAAATAAACTTTAAAACAAAGACTATACTAAGAGACAAAAAAAAGGTCATTATGGAGATGCCTGGGTGGCTCAGTTGGTTAAGTGTCTGCTCTGCTTTAGGTCATGATCCCAGAGTCCTGGGATCAAGCCCGGTGTCAGACTCCATGGGGGGCCTGCTTCTTCCTCTTCTTCTCTCCCCCACCCAGTAATGCTCACACTCTCTGCCTCTCTCTCTCTAATAATTTTTTTTAAAGGGGCATTACATAATGATAAAGGAATCAATCCGATAAGAGGATGTAACAGTTGTAAATATCTAAATATTTACATATTGATAGGAACACAATAATGGTAGGGGACTTTAACACCCCACTTACATCAATGGATGGATCATCCAAACAGAAAATCAATAAGGAAACAGTGTCTTTGGATGACACATTGGACCAGATGGACATAACAGACATATACAGAGCATTCCATCCAAAACCAAAAGAATACATACATGTTCTTTCAAAGTGTACATGGAACATTCACCAGAATAGATCACATGTTAGGCCACAAAACAAGACTCAATCAATTTAAGAAGATTGAAATCATACCACCCATCTTTCCAATCATAATAGTATGAAACTAGAAATAATTACAAGAAAAAAAACTGAAAAAAACACAAACGTGTGGAGACTGAACAATATGGTGCTAAACAACCAATGGATCAATGAAACAATCAAAGAAGAGGCAACAAATGCAAATGAAAACACAAAGGTCCAAAATCTTTGGGATCCAGCAAAAGTAGTTCTAAGAGGGAAATATATAGCAATACAGGCCTACTTTAAGAAACAACAAAAGATCAAATAAACAATCTAACCTCACACCTACAATAACTAGAGAAAGAATAAACAAAGCCCAAGGTAAGTAGAAGGAAGGAAATAATAAAGATCAGAGCAGAAATAAATGACATAGAGACTAAAAGTGGGGAAAGAAAGAAAAAAATCAATAAAACCAAGAGGTAGTTCCTTGAAAAGATAAGCAAAACTAATCAAGCCTTAGTCAGACTCATGAAGGAAAAAAGAGAAAAGATAAATAAATAAGAAATGAGAGGTGGAGTAACAACTGACCACAGAAATACAAAGGGTTATAAGAAAATGCTAGGAAAAATCATATGTGAACAAACTGGACAACCCGAAGAAATGAATAAATTCCTAGAAACATCCAGGAATTCCAAGACTGAACCAGAAGAAATAAAAACTGAAAAGACTAATTACAAGGAATGAAATAGAATCAGTAATCAAAAAATTACCAAAAAATAAAAGTACAGGACCAGATGGTTTCACAAGTAAATTCTACTGAACATTTAAAGAAGAGTTAATAACTATTCTTTTTAAACTATTTCAAAAAATAGAAGAGGAAGGAAAGTATCTAAATATATTCCACCAGTTCAGCATTATCCTGACACCAAAACTAGACAAAGACACTACAAAAAAGGAAACTGCAAGCCACTATCCCTAACGAACATAGATGTAAAATCCTCAACAAAATATTAGCAAACCACATACAACAATACATTAAAAATATTCACCATGATTAAGTGAGATTTATTCCAGAGATGTAAGTATGATTCAGTATTTGCAAGTCAATCAATGTAACACACCCTATTAACAAAGCAAAGGATAAAAATCACATGATTATCTCAGAAGCAGAAACAGCATTTAACAAAATTCAACATCCATTTATGAGAAAAATTCTCAATAAAGTGGGTTTAGATGGAGCATACTTCAACATGCTAAAGGCCATATATGAAAACTTACAGCTAACATCATACTCAATAGTGAAAAATTTAAAGTCTTTCTTCTAGATAAGGAATAAGACAAGTATGTCCCCTCTTGCCACTTTTATTCAACATAATACTGGAAGTTCTAGCCATGGCAATTAGACAAGAAAAAAGAAATAAGAGACATCCATATTGGTAAAGAAGAAGTTAAGCTGTCACTATTTGCAGATGACATGAAGATCCTAGAGACTCCACCAGAAAACTATTAGAACTGATAAACAAATCCAATAAACTCTCAGGATTCAAAATTAATACTCAGAAATTGGTAGCATATCTATACACTAATAATGAAGTAGCAAAAAGAGAAATTAAGAAAATAACACCACTTACAATTTTACTAAAAAGAATAAAATACTAAGGAATAAACTTAACCAACAAGAGAAAAGATAGCATTGAAAACCATAAAACTCTAATGAAAGAAACTGAAGATGATATAAACAAATGCAAAGAGTTTCCATGCTCACAGATTGGAAAATTTATCATTAAACTGTTCATATTACCCAAAGAAATCTATAGATTCAATGCAATTCCTATCAAAATACCAATAGTGTTTTTCACAAAACTAGAACAAATAATACTAAAACTTGCATGGAACCACAAAAGACCCTGAGTAGTCACAATAATCTTGAGAAAGAGAAAAAAAAGCTGGAAGTATCATAACAGCAAGTATTGATGAGGACAGAGAGCAACTGGAACTCTCATACATTGCTGAATGAGGATGGTATAGCCACTGTAGGAAGAAGTTTGACAGTTTCTTATAAAGTTAAACATGCATTTACCATATGACCCAGCAATACCACTTTTGGTTATTTATCTAAGAGAAATAAAAATATATGTTCACATAAAGGCATGTATGTAAATGTTTATACCAGCATTATTTATAACCATAAAAGAACCGTAAATAAATCTTCTTCAACTCATGAATGGGTAAGCATTTGTGGTCCAAGCATGCAACAAAAAGGAACTACTGATATACACAATGACATAAATGAACCTCAAAATAATTATGCTGAGTGAAAGAAGCCAGACTTGAAAGGGTACTTATTATATGATTCTGTTCATATGACATTCTGGAAAATGGACAATTATAGAGATAGAAAACAGGTCAGTAGTTTCTAGGAGCAGAGGCTAGACAGGGTTGAAGACAAAGTGTAATACAAGAACCAATTCAGGTGATAAAAATGTTCTAATTTTTTTTTTAATTTTATTTATTGGCTTGATCCCAGGACCTCGGGATTGTGACCTGAGCTGAAGGCAGCTGCTTAACAACTGAGCCACACAGACACCCCAAAAATGTTTTAATCTTGATTGTGTTAGTAATTACATGTTTTTAAAACTCACAGAACTATATGCTAAAAAGGCCAATTTTTTGAATGCACATTATAGGTCAATAAATCTGACTTAAAAGTATCTTTTGCAGGGGCACCTTGGTGGCTCAGTGGGTTAAAGCCTCTGCCTTCAGCTCAGGTCATGATCTCAGGGTCCTGGGACCAGCCCTGCATCAGGTTCCCTGCTCAGCAGGGAGCCTGCTTCCTCCGATCTCTCTGCCTGCCTCTTTGCCTACTTGTGATCTCTCTCTCTCTCTCTCTGTGTCAAATAAATAAAAATTTTAAAATCTTTAAAAAAATATATCTTTTGCAGGGAGTCGATACAAGAAATCTGTTTGGAGGTATTCAAAGGAGACAGGTTTGGGCTCTTGTCCATATCCTATCTTCACAATTTTACCAGGACTATGCTGGTGACAAATCAGACATGAATCAGAAACATCCTCAGGTATTTCCATCCAATTGTTCATTAAGTACAGTACTCAATGAGTTCTTGATCGGGGTGGGGGGGAAAGTAATTTCATGTAAATATTTTGCAATTTCCCATTGGAGAACTTCTTGTGCTATCAAAAGGCCAGAGTGCCAGAGAATTTTCTCATGTGATTGCATTCAGATTTTTCCCAGGATCTTTTTCTGACTCTGAAGCCAAACACTGCCATTCAAAAGAGCCTTTTTGAATGTCTGAAAAGATTTGGTCTCAGGGTTTCATGGATGCTAGGAACTTAGCAAGCACTGCCTTTCAGGCATAGTGATCAGCCTAAGCATTTCTTTTAGCTTCCATGTTATTGCCTTTTACATGTGTTCTTATCTTTGTAATAGCTACCTCCTCAGGAAGCATTGGAACATATGAAAGTTCTTTAAGCTGCTGACCATTTTTAATAGGGTTTCCTACCAAAGTTAAAAACATTTGTTATATCCAAAGCATCCCAAGACCATGGACTTACCCAAAATCATATCTACTACCAATGTATATGTTAACTCTTTTATCCATAGCTAATTGACAAACTCTGATGAGTGCAGTGAGTTCTCCCACATGAACAGATTTTGTCTCTGACAAAGATCATATTTTGGAGGTGAAATGAGAGCTGGTCTAGTGGACGCTACCTGATATTTTCTTGTTTCAGTTTTAAGATATGGTGGAGACTAAGTCTGAATTTTCTAAGGGGATTTTAGTAAATCTGGGGCACAGATAGTTCACAAACTGAAGTGGAACAATTGTGAGGTTCTCCTTCTTCAGATAATCAAAGAAGAGAAGAATTGAAAGGACCACAATGATGAATGGGAGAATATAATAGGGTTTCATAAGAGGTAGCCCTACTAGCTGAAATGTTGCATGTTTTCAGTGTGGAAAAAAAAAATACAACATGAGGGATCATTAGGTTTAAGGAGACACTAAAATCAAGTCAGTAAGAACCTCCATTAGTATAGCAGCTGCAGCTAATTGTCTTAGGCAAAGCTGGTAGGTTTCATCACTGAGTCAAGACACTGTAGTAAGCTATTGGTGTTTGCTGAATTCCTAGGTGAATCAGAATACCTAGGGCTTGTCTGGATCCCTCAAGTAAAAAAGGTAGAAAGATTGATAATTAGGCAAACCCAGGAGTGTTAATAATGAGCTTCATAGGGAAGGTGTTTGGTTACCCATGATTTAGTTAAGTCATATGATAGCATGGCAATTTCAGTAGCCAGAGAAATCCAGGAATCATCTGAATTGTCTCATATTACTAGTCTGGGGGAAATTTTTAGTAGTTTGGAGTCTATCAAGAATACGGGATTTACCTCTGGATAAGCCATGTCCTAGTTAATAATGAAATTGCAATTTCTCTTTGGAAATCTTACCTTTTTCAAAGCTACAACAGTAAGTTGGTAGAAGGATTAGTTGTGGAGCTTACCTCTTCTTTGGAACACAATAAAAAGGTCATTCACATATTTCATGAGAATAGAATCACAAGCCTTGGTTAAGGACTTGTGAAATGTAAGAGGGTACCTCAAAAACCTTTGTGGCCTAATAGGTCAGGTATCTTATTGATTTTCCCAGGAGAAGGCAAACAAGTATTGACTATTTTGATCCAAAGGGACACTAAGGAAAGCAGAACACAAATCTAGAACTAAAAAATATACACCCACAGAGGCAGCAAGGATGAAATAGTATTTGGATTTGCTATTAAGGGTAGTGTATAATAAAATATTTGGCTGGCCTTTAAAAGCAGCTATATTGCCCAGTGTTAGAAATAACCCACTTGACCCTGGGTGGCTCAGTCGTTAAGCATTGGCCTTTGGCTCAGGTCATGATCCCAGGGTCCTGGGGTCGAGCCCCACATGGGGCTCCCTGCTCAGTGGGGAGCCTGCTTCTCCCTCTCCCACTCTCTCTGCTTGTGTTCCCTCTCTCTGTTTCTCTCTCAAATAAATAAATAAAATCTTAGAAAGGAAAGAAGGAAGGAAGGAAGGAAGGAAGGAAGGAAGGAAGGAAGGAAAGAAAGAAGGAAGGAAGGAAGGAAAAAAGAGAAAGAAGAAAGAAAGAAAGAAAGAAAGAAAGAAAGAAAGAAAGAAAGAAAGAAAGAAAAGAAAAGAAAAGAAAAGAAAAGAAAAGAAAAGAAAAGAAAAGAAAAGAAAAGAAAAGAAAAGAAAGGGAAAGAAAACCCACTAGTTCTGTACCTATGTAACCATACCCTATATGAGTGGGTGTGGACTGAGCGGGAGGCACTTGAAAGACTAGTACTGTTGCTGATAATCTGGACCAGCAACAGTGGCCTAACCTAACATCCCTTCTACACATGGAAAATTTGGACACAAATAAAAAGAAGGAGGGGTCATAACTGAGAGTAAAGGAATGAGTAAACGGGTAAGGCAATGAGGGAAATAAAATACTACATTAACACTTTGAAAGAGGCTCAGAGCAAGAGATAAAGTTGTCTCTCATTCAATCACACCAGATGCCTGAAAAGATGGAACCATATATTGTTGAAACCACTTTTTTTTAATTTTAATTTTTTATTTTAATTCCAGTTAACATACAGTGTTATGTTGGATTCAGGTGTATAATATAGTGATTCAACACTTCCATGCATCACCCCGTGCTCATCATGACAAGTGTGCTCCTTAATCCCCATCACCTATTTCACCCAACCCCCCACTCACTTCCCCTCTGCTAACCATCAGTTTGTTCTCTAGTTAAGGGTCTGTTTCTTGATTTGCCTTCCTCACTCTTTTTCCGCCTCTGTTCATTTGTTTTATTTCTTAAATTCCACATGTAAGTGAAATCACATGTAAGTAATTTCACTTAGAATTATAAGCTCTAGCTCCATGTCATTGCAAATGGCAAGATTTCTTTCTTTTAATGGATGAATAATACTCGTGTGTGTGTGTGTGTGTGTGTGTGTGTGTGTTCAATTGAGACCACTCTTGCTTTGGGAACCTGAGGAGATCAAATGGAAGCCTGCAAACCTGAGTGACCTCATCCTGGGAGACATTTTGGTTATATGATATGATGATGGACTGAACTATTTATTAATTACTAAATGGGACTCTGACAATGCACCAGTCTCTTTTAACTTATTTTACAGGTTACATCTACTATCCTGTATGTTGGCATTCATAGTAAGATTATGATACTGATTATAATACTGATACTGATAACCAAATGTATTGGGAGATGAACTTAACATCCTTCTATCCCTACCCCACACTGGTTACTCCAAATGTTAAGCATATAAAAAGAATGATGGCCAAAGTCCACAGGGTGGCCAGTTTTATAATAAAGAATTTTACTAGCCTTTATCCCTGATTCCTGGGAGAGATACTCTAAACCCTTGGAATTTTCTGAATGATAGGAATTTCTTTGTTTTTTATGAGTCCCTTGGATCACACCTGAGTTTATGTTAAAAGGTAAAATGACTCAAGATAGGATCTGGCCACCAAAAGACCGGCCATGTGATTAGATGGTTGGTGATTTGAGCTAGTCTGACCTCAGGGGAGGGGAGGAGGACTGGAGACTGAGTTCAATCACATGGCCAATGAGTCAATCAAATGTGCCTTTGTAAAGAAACTCCCAATAAAAACTATAGCTTCCTGGTTGGTGAACACATCAGTGTACTGGGAAGGTAAAGTGCCCTGATTCTAGAAGGAAAGGTCATGGAAACTCTGCATTTGGGATCCTCCCACACCTCACCCTATATCTCTTCATTTGTATATCTTTTTATATTTTTTACAATAAAAGATATATGTCTTTTATAATAAAACTGTAATTGTAAGTATAACACTTTCCTGAGTTCTGCAGGTCATCCTGGTGAATTTCAAACCCAAGGGGGGTCATGGGAACCCCCTGGATTTGTAGCCAGTTGGTCAGAAGTACATGTAGCCTAGGGATGTCACTTATAGCTGTTTTCTTGAAATGGGGTAGTTAGTAGACTGTGACTTTAAGCCTGTGTAGTCTGATGCTAATTCTGAGTGGTTAATGACAAAATTGAATTGTATTAGAGGGTGCCTGGGTGGCTCAGTGGGTTAAAGCCTCTGCCTTCAGCTCGGGTCATAATCTCAAGTTCCTGGAATCGAGCCCCGAATGGAGAGAGCTTCCTCCTCTCTCTCTGCCTGCCTCTCTGCCTACTTGTGATCTCTCTCTCTCTCTCTGTCAAATAAATAAAATCTTAAAAAAAAAAAGAATTGTATTAGAGCACAACAAGTAGTACCACAATAACAAGGTAATAGGAAATGACTCTCAGTTATGGCCCTGAGGTCCTGAATGAATTTATACCCCTATCCATTGGGTTTTCTTACTGAGAAGATAGGAATATTACAAGGATGGTAAAAAAGGGTAATGAGCTCTTTCTCTATTAGGCTCTAACTTTGGGTTTTAGTCTTTCTTTAGCTTCTGGTTTTAGAGGGTATTGTACCAGTTCAGGTAAAGGTTTAGAACTTTGATGGTTTCAACCCCAGTAATCTGCCTACATCAGTATAATTTTTTTGCTGCCACTCTGATACTTTCTACTATAGCTTGATTTAGGCTCAGACATACCTGCACATCAATGTCTTAATTAATTATGACTTCATTATGAATAGGGGTCTCTAGAGATTTCAAGGAAGAGACCAATGAGAGAGCATTTAAACTGGCTATTTCATTTGTATAGCAAATCCCTTTCTATTAAGTTAGTAAGTATAGCATCATGGAAGGAAAGAATGTGTGTGGCTGGGTTAAAAGTCCCAGGGTGACAAGTACAGTCTGGGCCATGGAGAATGTCTGAGATACCCACAGACTGAGCTGTTTGTTGACTCAGGGAAAGCAATTGTATAATAATGGTAAGGTTTACAGTTAAAATTGCAGCATTTTTACCTAGAGAATTTTTTCCTTATGGGTTCAAGGATAAAACAAAAATTGGGCTATTTTGAGTCTTCCTTCCAGCACATTCTTTGACCACTCACTTCATTGTTTTCCCCTTAGTTTCTTAGTTAACACAGACCATTGTTTTTCCATTGTCTTTTCTGTTTACAGAAGCCACAAGTATCTTTATAAAAAGACTCTCTCTGCCAGTGGTTACAAACCATGTACACACATCTAGTTGTTTTATCTAGAAAGTTATCAAGTTACTCTGAGTCTTACTGTTTTTAAGACTCTTTTTAATATTCAGTAAGGTGTTAGAGATCTGACAATAGAGCTATTTCCCACTCTGGTTCGTGCTGAATATTAAATCCCTTATTTCTGGCTTAAGGTCATTTGTAAAAAGTCAGTAGAGAACTGGGGTCACATCTGCTTTTGGCTCTACTCCTGAATGCTGTCTAAAGAATTAAAGAGCTGATCCCTGACATCTCCAATGAGACTCATCCTTTCTTTACAGGATTGAACAGAGTCTAATCTATTTTCACAGGGAAGATTTTAAGATAGTCTCTGAAATAAGTCATACAACATCTACAGCTCTTATAAATTCCTCTTGTTTCCTGTGCAATCAGCATCTTTTAAATGACTCCAGTGTCTTCCTTTCCTACATTTTCCATCCAGTTATTTTGCATCTGAGATTTCCTCTAACATGTGACCTATTATACATCCTAACAGAAATCTTGAAATTTCTTTGCAAATTTCTCTCTATCTTACCTAAGTTTTTCAAAGTTTTTAAAATGGCTCTCAGCTTAGAAAGAGATGAGAATAAAGTCAGCCACAAGTGATTTTTCCTTATAGGTTAAGAATTAACTGATATTTGGGATTTCTGGTGGGCCAGAGAGAAGGGCAGCCTGTCAGGAAATATGGGGGCAGAGGGAAATGGAGAAGCAGGAAGAATCCTATAACGGCCATTAGGTTATGTTGTGATTGAGGGAGATTACTTTATGTTTTTCACGGTTTTGTTTTATTTCTTAGCCAAGTAATCCTCTCAGGAAGCAATTTTGGAATCTGAATTTCTTACAGTGCTTCTTCACACCAACCAAAAAAATATAGAACACTGGTCATTAGATTTTGTCCTCTTTTTATCCTAAGGAATCTCTTAAATGAATAAATTTGTCCATATCGAAAGGTCCCCAAAGTAGCCACTGTAATTTTAATTATTATTGGTGAAATTATGCTCTTAGAAAGATAAGTACACAAGGTTGTGTCATAGAACAAATATATGTAAGAAGCAAGAATCAGGAGGAGCGGCAAGATGGCGGAGGAGTAGGAGACCGATTATCATCAGGTCCCAGGAATTCACCCAGAGAGCTATCAAACTATTCTGAACACCTACAAATTCTACCGGAGATCGAAGAGAAGAAGAGCAGCAATTCTAGGAACAGAAAATTGACCGCCTTCTGGAAGGTAGGATGTGCGGAGAAGTGAATCCGAGGCGACGGGAAGATAGACCCCGGGGGGAGGGGCCGGCTGCCGGCAAGGGAGCGAGCAGCGGAGCACAGACTCGGAACTGTTAGAAGTCAGCTCCACTGAGGGACGTCGCCCCAGAGACCAAGCGGGGGGTGAAACCCCTGCGGGGACAGTGTGGTCTCAGGACCCACGGGGACACAAAAAGACCAGGGGTGTCTGAGCACGACCGAGCTCCCAGGTCTCAGAGAGAAGCCGGCGGGAGAGACGGAGCTGAGCTGAGGTGTCTCTCAGCTCGGGGTTACCTTGGGCTGTGATCTGAAGCTCAGCCGGGCCACTGATCTGTGAGCGGGGACCCCACGGGCGGCAGACCCGGAGAGACTCACCTTCCTCCTCCAGGAGGAGCAGCACGGGAGCGGCTGCAGGAATCTGCCGGGTTCAGAGATTCTAAATGGGGCCGCGCCAGAGACAGAGACGCTCGGTCACAGGCCGGGTGAGCTCGGAGAGTGGCTGGAGACCAGGAGACGGGAGGGACTGCTTTTCTCTGAGGCACGCTGAGGACTGAGGCCCCAGGCTCTCGGCTCCTCCGGGTCAGAGACTGGGAGCCGCCATTTTCAGTCC